>OX578155.1:106946664-107255145 GCA_951213105.1 Amaurobius ferox | reverse complement strand
ATATATATATATATATATATATATATATATATATATATATATATATATACATATATATATATATATATATATATATATATATATATATATATATATATATATATATATACTGCAGTTGTGTTTATATCTCGCAGACATGCAAACAAAAACGACTGTCTTTTCTAAAGTAATCAGAAGGTCTTAAAAATTTCAACGTGAGATTTCCGATTCTGTTCAGAGAAAAACAACGCATACCATTATAGAAAGAGAATGTGAGAATTCACAGACTCTAAAAAAAAGAAACGTGTATGATAAAAACACCATACACTTCCGAACAAAAACATACCACGGAGTTCCAAAATTTACGACACACGAAATCAAACATCGCTGTTACATTCGCAACTAACATCTAACTTTCGAATGACAGATTGTTTAGCGAGCAAATCGTCCCGCCGAATAATTCATCTCCTCGGACAGCAGACGAGAAACACGTGGGGATGGGAATGGATAAAAGAATAACGGAAGGTGGTCCGTTTATCCGAGGGTGGTGCAGGGAAGGACAGTGGGACGCTGTGTGCGCTTTTGTGGATGGGAAGAAAAGCGTTTACGTCTATCGTATGATATACAGCAGAAACATCTTAAGGAAGTTTAAACAAGTGAGCCATGCAGCAACGATGGACAATGCCCGTATTCAGAGATTTCATATTTCATTGGTTCCGTTTTCTCCATAGTTCTTGAGAAACATCAAGGAAAAAGAAGTACTCAGGGGAGGAAAACACCCCACTTTTAAAACTTCCAGCGAAGTAAAAAATCTGATGTAGGCAGCACATGACTTTCGCTTCGCTACAGACTCAAATTCATTTTATTTTTATTTTACTGCTTCATTAAATTGAGTTTAATTGAATGACACGCATCATTAATTGAAACGACACTGAATTTAAGTTTTAATTAAGCTTTCGTTTTCATTGGGTAACTGGACTTATTCTCAAAACCGGCGCAAATAATGCGGTAAAACTAAAATATCTCGAGAATGGGTAGTCCTTGAGTAATGGGGTTGATTTTATTCTTTTCATCGTCAAAAATTACATATAAAACAAGCGTTTAATCTATGCATTTGAGCATGCGTAGTCTTTCAGTTTAGATTTTGACAATTTTGCGGGCCATGTTGCAAAAAAAGAAAAGTTCTTTTTTCCCGGATCGTACCAAAATCTAATCTGCACCAGGGTGACTTATCTACCAAATTTTGTGGCATTGGGTCAATTAGTTTTCCAATTAAAGTGGATACAGGCAATTTTTGCGGGCTATTTCGCAAAAAAGTCAGGTTTTTTTTTATCCCAAATTGTACCAAAATCTAATCAACATCAGGGTTACCCACAAGGAACTTACCTACTAAATTTTATGAAATTCGGTCTATTAGTTTTTGAGTAAAAGTGGATACATACATTGCACAGACACACACAAACGTCGCGCTAAAATTAGTCTTTTTCGTTTTCTAGAGGTTCCAAAATGTGCAGATCCATCGAAAACTGGAGTTGCTATTATTGGTATGATTCCAATATTTTCCCTATACATCACCATGTATTGCAGGAAAAGTAAAAATATGATGTGGGCAGAACATGACTTTCGCTGCAGAATCAAATTCATATTTTCTTTATTTCTTTAATAATTCATTAAATTGAGTTTAATGGCACAAAATAACACAAAATTTGCATTTGTAATTCAATTTTCATTTTTAATTGTTAATTGAACATTATTCCTAAGACGGCACAAAAAAAATGCAAAAAATCTCAAATATCTCGAGAACGGTTAGTCCTAGAGTAATGGAGTTGGTCTTATTTATTTCCTAGTCAAAAATTACAAATCAAACAAGCATTTAATTGATACATTTGATCATACATAGCCTTATTTTAGATTTTCGCGATTTTTGCAGGTCATTTCGTACGAAATGGCAGGTTATTCTTTTATGAATCGTACTAAAATATAATCAGCACCAGAAAATCCCACAAGTAACTTATCTCCCAAATTTTGTAAAATTTAGTCATTTAGTATTTCAACTAGAGTGGATACATGAGATTTTTGAGAGCATTTTCGCAAAAAAAAAAAAGGCGGAATGCCTGAATTCTTCCGAATCGCACCAAAAACTAATCAGCACCAGGGTCACATCCAAGTGACTTACATACAAAATTTTATGAAATTCGATCCATTAGCTTTTGAGTTAGATTGAATACATACATTGCACAGACAAAGTGATGACAGACACACAAACTCACAGATACACGCTAAAAATAGTTTTTTTCGTATTCTAGAGGTCCCAAAACGTGTAGATCCGTCGAAAACTCGAGTTGCGATTTTCAGCATGATTCCAATACTTTCCTTATACCATGTATTGTAGGGAAAGTCAAAATCTGATGTGGGCAACACATGACTTTCCCTGCAGTCTCATATTCACATTTCTTTATTTCTTCAACAATTCATTGAGTTTAATTGCACAATATAACACCCATAATTATTTAAAATTACACTGAATTTGTAATTTTAATTCACTTTTCGTTCTCATTGGGTAACTGGACTTATTTTCAAAGGGGACTTAGTGAACATGCGAAAAAACAAAAATATCTTGAGAATGGCTAGTCCTAATGCAGTGGGGTCTTATTCTTCTTATAGTTAAATATTACGTATAAAACAAGCATTTAATTGTTATATTTGAGCATACATAGTTTCTTATTTTAGATTTTGACGATTTTTGAGGACCATTTCACAAAAGAAGGAAGGTTATTTTCTTCCGAATCGTACCAAAATCTAATCAGCACCAGGGTAATTCACAAGTGATTTATTTACCAAATTTGATAAAATTTGATATATTAGTTTTTTAGCTAGAGTGGATACAGACAAGTTTTGGGGACCATATAGTAAAAAAAGGCGTGTTTTTTTTATTCCGAATCATACCCAAAACTATTCAGCCCCAGGGCCCCCAAGAGGTATACTCAGCACCCCCCACCCCCCAGTGATATGAAATTTCATACAATATGTCATTCAAATTATACACGAAAAACTGCTTTTACAGAATTTTTTTGTAAATTACTTCATTTTGTATAGTATAGAAATAAAAATTTTTAGCGGCTGAATTTCTGGTTATATTGATGAATCATAAATTTATTTACATATTTAATTTTAAAACTTTCAAACGGGGTTTCAAAAATTAGAGTTTCATAATTAAACATTCTACAATTATGCATTATCACCTGAAAATGTATTACTTTAGTATATACGAGTATAACTCTAGAACTTAGTTATAATCTTAGCATGATAATATCTTAGCATTATATCTTCTCATTCTAATATCTTAGCATTATATTTTAGCATGATAATATAGAGTTATATTACCATGCTATACGTATGAGGAGTATTTACAAAGTTAATATTATGTGATATACTGTATTTAGTTATACTTAAAATACATTTTTAATACAGTGATTTATTTAAAGAATAAAATTGAGTATTTTGTGCATTTTCTTCTTGAGATCGGCAACTGTCGACTAACTCTAATTAGAAGGTCATATTTTTAGAAGTGTAATAGTGATCGTATAGAATTTTAGATACTACCTTATAGCGTTATGCGTCGTGTTGACCAGGTCCCATTCCCTGGCCGATTCTATGAATCGGTTGGTCAGCCATAGTACGATATTAAAGGGAAAGGAGCGACGCATAAAATAAACAAATTGTGGAAAGCAGAACAAGTTTATTAAATAACAAAACATTTATTCAAATAGAAATGAACTAGATCCTCAAGCCATTAACGTATTATATGCATCCCCTTGACCCAAGGTATTTAACATTTTCTTTTGTTGATGCAGATCCTATTAAATATAAAGGTGCACTAACTATACGACGACGTACACGGCAACGCATAAAAAGTAGCGGGGAGGTTTTAAAGTATGACGACCGAACGCCTCAATCATTATCACCACGGATTTGGTATGGTACTCTGTTGCTTAATGAATCCAAAGGGACTCCAACACATAAAGATGACGATCACAGGAAGTTGAAATATTGGATCGATTCTAGCTCTAACAGCTATTACCACACTCGACGAGCCCTGGATGGCAAAAGGCTTAAAAACTGGCATTATCACGTTGAAACACACTAAATCCTTCGGTATCTTTTGGCTTCTCCTCCAGGCATGCAGATAGTTATTAATTTCCATACGGTTCAAAGCGAGCTCTGCTGCTCGCCCATAACATTCCGATTTTTAATATATTCACTTTTTTATCAATCCACGCGAACGCTACCACCCATCGTAGAAAAATACCGTAACCTTTCGGACGTCCATACTCCGCATCAATTCAGGGTCAAATGCTACGAGTGCAATCAGACCAGTCCATACGTCACCCACCAATCATGCCCTCATTGGCTAAACAACACCTACAGTGGCGTATCGAAATTAAAGCCCTAACATATGTCACTTCCAGACGATTGCTGGAGACAACAATCTAGCGCGTTAAAACAAAACTGGGTTTCCCCATGGCAACAAGAAATCTTTCGATAAAATGGCTCTGATATGCAGTAAATTGAGAGGGTGTTCCAAAGTTGATACGACATTATCAACGTTAGTAGGTGCTAAGGAGATTTTTCTTCCAATAGGAAGCAGAATTAAATTTTTGAAAACCAAATGTTATTCACACACACACACACACAAAAAAAATCTGATGTGGGCAGCACATAACTTTCCTTATATAATGCAATGAATTTACTACTTTTACAGTTAAAAAAGTCTGATGTGGACAACATATGATTTTCCATATATAATGCAATGAATTTGCTACATTTACAATAAAAAAAAAATCCGATGTGGGCAACACATGACTTTCCTTATATAATGCAATGAATTTACTACTTTTACAGTAGAAAAAAATCTGATGTGGGCAACACATGACTTTCCTTATATAATGTAATGTTTTTTACAGTAAAAAAATAGGTTTTTCTTATAGTAGATACTAATATTCTTTCCAAGATATTGAATTTTCGACAATTAGTCGTCATTTTTATTGATTTAGCATCATTTTTATCCATTTGGCGAGATTTTCATTAATTTGGCAACATTTCAAAAAAGTCGCCAAGTTGGCGACATTCCGCCAAATTCGTCGCCAAAATCTCGCCAAGCGTTATGCACTAAGAAAAAAGTTATTCTTACAGCAGATAAATGACTATTGGCGTTCAAATACAAAAGTATTATTCAAAGTATATTTTTTCATGAATGGAACGAGCTAGATCCACGAGAATGACGTCACTCAATTTATCGCATGGTATTACATATGGAAAGTGAACATGTTTCTCAATAGGAATTTTTTTTTTTTTATGTGACTTTTTCATAATTTTTTTTAAAAATGTACAATATCTCGAGAACGGTTCATGTTAGCGTTCTAAAATTTATGCCAATCGTTTTCTAATGAAAAATTACATAAGAAATGTCTATTTGCGTAACTTTATTAGCGGTTTTGATTTTTTGACGATTTTTTCAAAATTTCATTCGAAAATTTAGGGGGGTTCTGAACATTCGATTACGTATAAAAACAATAGGCTTCCAGTATTTATGGATTGTGATTTTTGTACCAAATTTGGTTCGAATCGGTCCATTCGTTCGTCAGTTATCGTCTCCACAGACTCACTGACACACACACACACACACACACATACTTTCATACACACACACACACACACACACATACACACACACAGACATCACTTCAAAAATGTTTGATTCGTGATCAGGGATGCTTGAAACGTGCTCTCCCGTCGAAAACTCGAATTCGAATTTTCGACCCCGTCACAATACTTTCCTTATACATTATGTATATAAGGAAAGTAATAGGTTTTTCTTACAGTAGATATTCATATTCTTTTCAAGATATTAAATTTTCGTCAATGAGTCGTCATTTTCATTGATATAGTGTCATTTCTATCCATTTGGCGAGATTTTCGTTAATTTGGCAACATTTAAAAAAGTCGCCAAGTTGGTGACATTCCGCGCCAAAATCTCACCAAGCGTTATGGACGGAGAAATAAATTATTTTTATACCAGATAAATAACTATTGGCGTTCAAATACAAAAGTATTACTCAAAGTATCTTTTCTCATGAATGGAACGAGCTAGATCCACGAGAATGATGTCACCCAATTTATCGCATGATATTACATATGAAAACTAAACATGTTTCTCAACAGTTAATATTTTTTATAATTTATGGGATTTTTTGATAAATTTATTTTAAAAATGGGCAATATCTCGAGAACGGTTCATGCTAGCGTTCTAAAGTTTATGTCAATCATTTTCTAAAGAAAAATGACATAAGAAATGTCTATTTGTATAAGTTTAATAAAGGTTTTGATTTTTTAACGATTTTTCCAAAATTTTAGTCGAAAATTTTGAGGGGGGTTCTGAACATTCGATTACGTTTAAAAACAATAGGCTTCCAGTATTCACGGATTGTAATTTTTGTACCAAATTTCATTCGAATCGCTCTATTTATTCGTGAGATATCGTCTTCACAGACTCACTGACACACACACACACACACATACACACACACAGACATTATCTCAGAAATGTTTGACTCGTGATCAGGGATGCTTGAAACGTGCTCTCCCGTCGAAAACTCGAATTTGAATTTTCGACCCCGTCACACTACTTTCCTTATACATTATGTATATAAGGAAAGTAAAAACGTACTTGCAAGATATCGTGTTATGTAATAATTATTTTTTGACTAGAAGGTATTACAGCCGTATGACGGAATTAAAAATTTGTAAAGCATTGACTCCCATTTAGTGTTATTTTTATGAATTTGGCGACATTTTCGTCCATTTGGCAATATTTAAAAAAGGCGCCAAATTTTTTGCCAAGCATTGCTGACAACCTAGAAATGGGTTACTCATATAGTCGTCTGTTATGTTATCTCCGAGATATTGAAAATTTCATCAATGAGTCATCATTTTCATTGATTTAGCGTCCATTTCATCAATTTCGCGACATTTTCGTCTATTTAGCAGCATTTAAAAAGACTCGCCAAGTTGGTGATATGCCGCTAAAATTCGTCGCCAGAATCTCGCCTTTTTATTATGGTAGATTCCAAGATATTCAATTTCCATGAATTAGTCGTTATTTTTACCAATTTGGTTACATTTTTATCAATTTGGCGACATTATTATCCATTTGGCGACATTATCATCCATTTGGCAACATTTAAAAAATCTCGCCAAGTTGGCTATATTCCGCCCATTTCACAATAAAATTTCGCCAAGCGTTACCCAGAGATAGATATATAAACAGACAGGTAAATCAAGGTGTTTATATTAGTTTAATATGAGTTTCACATTAATATGAGTTTAATATTCAGTTTAATATGAGAAAGCAGATTTAAGAAACTTTAACATTCCTCTTTTTCATCGGCAGGTGGACTTCAACAAATGAATTCTCCCACTTTCTCACTCATCTCTATGCCAGGCGACAGAGAATGACGGATACATACATCCATATCTCCCGCCGAAACGACACGGATAAAGATTGTTTTCTTTCTCAACCCTTTCTGTCACCCTCTCTTCAAGAACTTCGCCTTCACGCATGCGTACATCCTGTGATGGCCGTTCGGTCCTCGCCACTGACCGTTAGAAGAGAGGTCTTTATCGGGGTGACGGAAGGGTCGTTCAACCGGACGCCGGACAGACGATCCTCCTCTTCCGGACATCTGGAGGAAGTGTGCATCTAATATCGTGTGTCCGAGACGGAAGAGGGAATTTCTTCAGGTTTTACTTTTTGACCCGAGATTATTTGTGGGTGGCGAGAAGAATTGTTTTATTGACCCACTGACCGACGGGTGCGGACAATGTATTCTGTCCCACAAAGGATCTGATATTATTTACCTTTCTTTAGTAGAATGTGGAAATCAAAAAATCTCAACACCAAAAGTATTCGATGGAGGGGGGAGTATTTCGAGAACAGCAAAAGGGAAAAACAACAAAGTATCTCGAGAACGGCTATTCCTGCAGTAATGGGGTGGGTCCTATTCTTTTCTTCGTCAGAAATGACGGACAAAACAAAAAATAAATGGATATATTTGAGCATACTTGGTCTTTCATTTTAGATTTGGATGATTTTGGGGGGCCATTTCGCAAAAAAAGGCAGACTCTTCTATCCCGAAGAGCACCCAAATCTAATCGACAGCAGGCCCACCCACAAGTGACTTTTATTTCTAAAATTTTATGAAATTGGGTCTATTAGTTTTCCAGTTAGAGTGGATGCATATACATTGCACACACACACATGCGCGTCACACTAAAAATAGTTCTTTTGTGGTCTAGAAAGATCGAAACGTGTAGATTCTTTGAAAACTCGAGCCACGATTTCAATATTTTTCCTATACATTATCTTGCATTGTAAGGAAAGTAAAATGCAATTGTGTCATCATTAAAAATAGTTTTAGCGTGACTTTTTTACAGTAATCCTCATTCGAACCGCCTGCCGTTATATTGTCTCTACCCTGCATGGTAATGTATTGGAATCATGCCAAAAATCGCATCTTGAATTTTTGACGGATCGACACGATTTGGGACCACTAGAACATGAAAAAACATTTTTTAGAGTGACGTCTGTATGTGTGTGTATGTGTACAATAAATGTATCCCCTCTCACTCAAAATCTAGTGCATCGAATTTCTAAAACATTTATAGGTATATCACTTGTAGGTGACCCTGGTCCTGATTAGATTTAGGTACAATTCGGGATGAAATCTACCTTCCTTTTTTTTTTTTCGAAATGGATTTCATTAAAGTCATCAAAATCTTACATAAAAGACTACGTATGTTCAAATATATGCATTAAATGTTTATGTTATACGTCATTTTTGACGATGAAAAGAATAAGACCAGCTCCAATACTCTAGAATTAGCCGTTCTCGAGATATATATACTAGAGATATTGCGACTCCGCTTTTGAAAATAGGTACAGATACCCAATATGAAAATTAAAATGGAATTAAAAGTGCCAATTCAGTGCCATTTCGAATCATTTTGGGTGTTATTTTGTGCCACTAAACTTAATGAATTATTAAAGAAATGCAAAAAGAAAATGAATTTGAGTCTGTATGGAAGTCATACGCTGTCCACATCAGATTTTTTGTTAATGACTCTGAATATGAATATTTTCGTCAAAAATATCTGCAGGGTCTGCGTGGTGTTGATGATTTTCTTAATCTGTTATTATATCCAATTGGAAAAGGACGAAAAGGACCTTAACAATTTATTCATTGTCCAATTTTTTTATTGCGTCGTTCAAAACACCTCGAGGTCATAACCTTCATAACCTCGAGGTTCTGCTTTTTAGTTAGCATTTTTGTAGTCGGAATGGAAACGTAAAGGCTTACTCGTTGGGAAGCGGTCGCTCCGCTAACTTAAAAGAGTCATTCTGGTTGTTATTTTCTGGTTGAAAAAGAAAACCACGTATGCAAATTTCATCTAGGGAAGAAGAAGAACCCCTATGCAAATTATTTTCGTAATTGGGCAAGAAGTAAGGAACAATCTGGACGACACTTTTGCGGACCGATAATACGATTGCGCGAGGTGGTCCCATAGCATGGCTCGCCCGATCGCCCGATCTGTGGTATCTTGACTTCTTTTTGGGGGAATATCTGAAGAGTCTCGTCTATGAAACCCCCTTGAATCTGAAGAGGAACACGTCGCCGGAATTTCGGCAGCTGCTGCCGTAGTGCACGACATGACTGGTCTATTCGAGAGAGTACGCCAATCCCTCCATCGCCCCTGTAAAATGTGCATTCAGGTTGACTGTCGCTCTTTTGAGACATTATTGTAATTATGGTTTATTAAATGTCATTTTCTAAATTCTAAGTGATACTTGTGTTTTCGCCTCACCTCATTGGTTTCACCATGAAGCGCCCACTGGCGTCTTTACGTTTTATTTCCAACACGGTAAATTATGAAAACAAAATAATTTTTATTTTACTCACTATAAAACTTGTGGGGTGCTTCTAAAACGAAAACTCCTGATTATGTGCCATTTTTGTCGTCTGCTGTTTCACATTTTGAGTTCTATCTAAATTATAAGCGTATTTTATCTTGTTTACATGTATTTTATTAGGGGAATTTCCCTAATGCATTACACTGATTCCCATATGCATTGAAATTACAATAATCATTTTAAATAGTTCTGACATCTACAAAGTTTTATTACAAAATATTTTCAAGAATTTCTTCCAAACATACGTTTTTACAAACTCTTTTACTACTTTTCTCTTTTACTTTCCCTGCAATACATGGTAATGTATGAAAGTATTGGAATCGTACCGAAAATCGCAACTCGACTTTTTGACTGATCGACACGCTGCGGAACCTCTAGTCTAAAACACGAAAAACTATTTTTAGCGTGTCGTCTATGTATATGTCTGTCTGTGCAGATTTTGCATCCACTCTAACTAAGAAACTAATTGACCGAATTTCATAAATTTGGATAGGTAAGTCCCATGTGGGTGACCCTGATGTTGATTAGATTTTGGTACGAATCAGGATTAAAAAAACTACCTTTTTTTTAGTCAAATGGCCCACAAAAATTACCTGTATCCACTCTATAGCTGAAAAACTAATAGACTCAATTTCGCAAAATTTGGTAGATAAAAATTGCCAACAACCAACATCTATTTCTATAGGTTAACCTGGTATTGATTAGATTTTGATACGATTCGGGAAAAAAACCTCTGCCTTTGTTTGTGAAATGGCCAGCAAAAATCGATAATCTAAAAATAAAATACTACGTATGCTCAAATATACCAAGTCGATGCTTATTTTACACGTAATTATTGCCGACAGAAAGAAAAGGACCCACTCCATTACTCTCGGACTGACTGTTTGTTCTCAAGATATTTTAGTTTTTTCACATTTTCGCTACATTACTATTGAAAATAAGTCCAGTTACCCAATGAAAACGAAAATTGAATTAAAAGTGCCCATTCAGTGTCATTTAAAATAATGTTGACTATTTATTTTGTGCCATTCAACTCAATTTAATTAATTATTGAAAAAATAAAAAGAACGTGAATATGAGTCTGCAGGGAAAATCGTGTGCTGCCCACTTCAGATTTTTCTTTTCTTTTATAATTCATTAAATCGAGTTTAATGACACAAAATAATACAGATAATTATTTGAAACGACGCTGAATTGGCAGTTTTATTTTAATTTTCGTTTTTATTTGACGAACGAACGCAATTTCAAAGGCAACATAGCAAAAATACCAATACCAAGACTAACTTTTGAGTTTTGGTATTGATCATATTCTTTTCGTCGCTAAAATGGATACATAAAACAAGCATTTATATGATACATTTGAGCATACGTAGTCTTTCTTTTCAGATGTTGGCAATTTTTGCCAGTCATTTCGCAAAAAAGGGCAAGATTTCTTTTTCCGAATGGTACCAAAAATCTAATCGGACCAGAATATCCCACAGGTGATGTATCTACTCAATTTTGCGAAATTCGGTCAATTGGTTTTCCAACTAGAGTGGATACATACTTTTTTGGGGGCTATTTCGCAAGAGAGAAGGTTGGTTCTTTCATACTGAATTGCATTAAAATCAAATCATGCTAGTCCTTGACTTATCTACACAATTTTATGAAATTTGGCCACTTTGTTTTTGACACACTCACTCTCTCTCAAATATCTCGAGAACGGTGTACCCTAGTGTCATGGGGTCAGTCATATACGTTGTGCTGTCAAAATTTACATAAAGAACAAGTACTTAATATATTTCAACAATTTTAGTCATTTATATCGGATTTTCATTATTTTTGAGGGCCATTTTGCAAAAAAGAGTCGATTGTACTTTTCCAAATCGTATCAAAATCTAATCATCATCAGGATACGCATCGACGGACTTAACTGAATTTCCATTGAATAGTTTTTTAACTACAGTGAAAAACGTCTTCAGTTCCTTAAAATTAAACATTTAAATACATCGAGAATGGTCCATCTCAGAGTAATGGGGTTGATCTTATTCCTTTGTCGTCAGAAATTAGTTTTAAAACAAGCATTCAATAGATCCATTTGAACATATGTTGTATTTTATTTTAGATCGGATATTTTAAATTTTTCAAATTTTTAAATATTTCAGATTCCTTTTTTCCAGAATCGTACCAAAACTTAATCAGCACCAGGGTAACCAGTAAAGTGACTTATCAACCAAATTTTGTGAAATTTGGCCTAGGCATACATTGTACAGACCCCCCCCCCACCACCACCACCACATCACCACACACACACACACACGCATACACACGTCACTCCAAAAACAGTTTTTTCGTATTCTAGAGGTCCCAAAACGTGTAGATCCGCCATAAACTCACCTTGTGATTTTCGACACGATTCCTATACTTTCTCTACACAAAACCACTTATTGCAGGGAAAGTAAAAATATCGGGCCAATATTGGACACCGTTCCCATTCCAACCGTAAAAATTTCCCATATCTGTCACAAAACTCTTGAAGAGAAGCATCCCCCTCACCGGAAGTCCAGGCGATCTCTGTTTACCTCTTCGATACAAGATGGCCTGGGGAAATATCAGATGGAACTCAGCCATCATCGTCCGATGCGGACCCCAAAGGGTTATTTTGGGTGGCAGACGATATTAACTCGAAATCGCGATGGCTTTGTTTTGCTTTCCGTCATCGCCATCGTAATAGAAGATGACAGATGTCCGATAAAATTTCGAGGTGCGCAAATGGGGGTCTGTGTGGCGCCCAGTAACGTAAATATAGAGTTGTAGGTTAGAAAATGTTGGGGAATGACGTAGAAGTGACGTCAAATTGACGTTCATGCAGGAAGTTGTTTCGGTTTCGCTTACGCGTTTCATGACGACACTGAATGTAATGAGCTAGAAAGCATCGGTTAAAAAAATATATTGTCACGACATATTCTCCTGAATGGTAGGTGTACGCTCAAGATACAGGAATGAGTCCATAATTTTTGGACAACTAACACGTTTGTTCACAAACACGGCTTAAACAGGAATACTATACAGTAAACAGGTCGATCCCCATCTCGTAAGACCACGTGACACATGTCAGATATTGTAAAACGGCCATTAAATGCTTCACTCATTTCATAAAACAGCTCATACTATTCTCAAAACATTAACGCGTCTCACAATTCAATGTAGCTCGCATCGCCTCCACTGCTCTCCAACGGAGTGATGACTCCTTTTATATACCCTCCGTAGAAACTTCCAGAAGGGATTCGTATCTCGTAGAATATTCATTATATTGAGAACGTTTTGTAAGAACCGAAAATTCGCCAAATGGATGATACAGTGCCAAATCAAGCAACCATGTCCAAATTTCAGCGTATGACAACTATAAAATCACGTCATAAAAATGCTTGCTTAAAAAGGTGTTTTCTCCTTCTGGTTTTCAAAAGAGAGTCTGTGATGGCATTTTACACGCTCCTAACAGTATTTAAATTCTAACTTTCCAGGACTGATTCCAACCCCTAAATTTAACCTCTACAACTAAGCAGGAACACTCTACAGCCAATGCTCGACCACTATCTCTCAAAACTACTCGACAAATGTCAGATACAGTGATACAGCCAGTATACAGGGTGTCCCAAAAAGATTGAAACGCGCTTTAATTCTTTACCTGTTGGAGATAAGTGGGCAATGTCAATTGTAAAAATGTTGAAATAAGACTACGTTCATGAAATAGTCCTCCCATTCATTTTCAAAAAGTGACACTTTTTTACATTTTTATACGGCCCTCTTAGACAAATTGGGTCAATCAGAAAATTTTTATCTTTAATGCAACAAGATCATTAAAAAAACCCGCATATCTGTATCTTTAAAATCAACTGAATTACCAATAAGGAACTAATCTGATTTATGCCACTTTTCCGTGCCATGTAAAAGGATGTCTGTTTCATCAGTGAAAATAGAGATTATAAACAAATGGACGATGGAAACGGTTTAGATCAAAAATACGTTAATATGTGTCAAAATTTTTTATCACATATGCAACTAAATAAAGCATTACACAGACAGAGATCAATCCGGGATTGCATCGTGAGCCTACGCGGAATTTGCAAAAATGTCTGCTATATGTATTATCATTCTGATTTATCTTTTTCCTGATATGTCACACACTTACATTTCTAATTTGATATAGGGTCCCCATTCACAACGTATAATTTTCAATTAAATATAACTCGCTCAATTTTAAGTATACAGATATGCGGGTTTTTTTTAATGATTTTGTTGCATTAAAAAAATCTCATGTGGGCAACACATGACTTTCCATATATAATGCAATGAATTGGCTACTTTTACAGTTAAAAAAAATGTTATTCTTATAGTAGATACTTATATTCTTTCAAAGATATTGAATTTTCTTGAATTAATCGTCATTTTCATTGATTTAGCGTCATTTTTATCCATTTGGCGAGATTTTCGTTAATTTGGCAACATTTAAAAATGTCGTCAAGTTGGCGACATTCCGCCCAATTCGTCGCCAAAATATCGCCAAGCGTTATGGACGGAGAAATAAATCATTCTCACAGCAGATAAATGATTATTGGCGTTCAAATACAAAAGTATTATTCAAAGTATCTTTTCTCGTGAATGGAACGAGTTAGATCCACGAGAATGATGTCACTAAATTTATCGCATGATATTGAATATGAAAAATGAACATGTTTTTTAAAAGTTAATATTTTTAATTTATGGGACTTTTTGATAAATTTATTTGAAAAATGTGCAATATCTCGAGAACAGTTTATGCTACCGTTCTAAAATTTATGTCAATCGTTTTCTAAGGAAAAAATTACATAAGAAATGTCTATTTACGTAACTTTATTAAAGGCTTTGAATGTTTGATGATTTTTTTCAAAATTTCACTCGAAAATTTAGGAGGGTTCTGAACATTCGATTGTGCTTTTAAAGCAATAGGCTTCCAGTATTCATGAATTGTAATTTTTGCACCAAATTTCATTCGAATCGCTCCATTCGTTCGTGAGATATCGTCTCCACACACACACACACACACACAGACATCACCTCAAACGTGTTCGATTCGTGATCAGGGATGCTTGAAACGTGCTCTCCCGTCGAAAACTTGAATTCGAATTTTCGACCCCGTCACAATACTTTCCTTATACATTATGTATATAAGGAAAGTAATAAAAAATTTCTGATTGATCCAATGTGTCTAAGGGGGTCGTATAAAAATTTAAAAAGTGTCATTTTTTTAAAATGAATGGGAGGACATAAACGTAGTCTTATTTCCTACCTTAATTTTAACATTTTTGCCATTGACATTGTTCACTTATCGCCAACGAGTAAAGAATTAAAGCGCGTTTCAATCTTTTTGGGACACTCTGTATACTCCATAAAACAGCTGATACTGTTCTCAAAATATTAAGGTATCTCGCAATTCAATGTAGCTCGCAGAACCTCAACTGCTCTGCAACTGAGTGACGATTCCTTTTATAGACTCTTTGTAGAAAAATCCAGAAGTCTCTCCCATCTCGTGGAATATTCGTTATACCGAGAAAGTTCTCAAAAGCAGTTTGTTTTATAAGTAGTTTTTGACTACGAAAAGAATAAGTCCCATCGCATAACTCTTGGACTAACCGTTCTCGATGATTTTTTCCGTATATTTCCGACGTGGCCTCCGAAAATACGCTCAGTTACCTATTGAAAATGAGTATTGAATTAAAATTGCACATTCAGCGGTATTTCAAACAATGATGTGTTTTATTTTCTGCTATTCAACTCAATGTGAAATAGAAATTTATTTAATGAAATAGTTCAATGGAACATTTTTTTTATTTTAGTTAATATACATATGCTAATCAATTCCAAACTGCTAGTAAAAACTTCGATTGTACAATTATGTGTAAAGCCCTGTCCTAAATGACATTCGAAGCATTCCATTAAAATATTTAATTTAACACTAAACGTACCATGACCGGTCAAATGACCGGTTGTAAAATTTTGATTAGAAAATTTGCATATAATGGTATCGCTTTCTCTCGCTTGACTTCATGACTTTTTCTATTCAATGTATACAATCCATTTTTCAATCTTTATTTTTCTTCTTCTTGTGTTTACATGATAAAGATACATAGCCTACCGTTATCTACCCCGACCGGGAGAAAACTTTATTCCTTTATAAGGTCATCGGGACAGAAAATGGGATGCACTTGCATATTCCACATATTTTCATCCGTTTCCTGCACATTTCTGCAAGGTCTGTTGAGTAGTAAATTCAATTTAATATAATTCTGTATTAAAATTTCATTAAAGTGCGTAATATTTTAAGTTGCAAGGTGACAAAAACTAAAAAGCATTGTTAGTTAGTTTATATTTTTCTTTTACAGCATTACTCCATCCTTAATCTTCACCCTGACAAAATGTAGAAACATTCAAGACACACCAAGTTCTTAGAAGAAATAAATAACATAGGCGAAGAGTTTTCGGAAATGGATGAAGGTGAACTTTCTGAAAGGGAAGATATATTATTTGAAAATGATATTGATCTATTAGACACTAAGTGTGAGCCTACAGACACAGACGATAAAGAGGGGAATATTGTGAATATAATACGTAGAGAACGCAAAAGAATGAGATTGCGTTCTGAAGATGAGAATGAGAAAATGAGCTATCAATTTCGATGGATGGCACTGTTTGGGAAGTAACGCAAATACCTAGGAGGCAGTGCTTCATACCATTTTCAGGGAAGGATCAGGTCCAACGAGATATGTAAAACGTAATATTACAAAGGATAAAGTGAAGACTGCATTTTCGTTGATAATTGACCACTGTATTATGAAACATATAAGAAGATGCACAATAACAGACGCCAATCGAGTTTTAGGAACCGAATGGAGTCTATTACCTTAAAGTTACTTTCTTTAATGTTCCCTACTAAAATCAATATGACCTGCATTCAATCAGAAAAAATCTGATGTGGGCAGCACATGACTTTCCTTATGTAATGCGTATTTACTACTTTTACAATAAAAACAAAATAGGTTATTCTTATAGTAGATACTTATATTTTTCCAAGATATTGAATTTTCGTTAATTAGTAGTTATTTTCATTGATTTAGGTTCATTTTTATCCATTTGGAGAGATTTTCTTTGATTTGGTAACATTTTAAAAAGTCGCCAAGTTGGCGACATTTCGCCACATTTGTCGCCAAAATCTCGTCAAGCGTTATGGACGGAAAAATAATTTATTTTTATAGCGCATAAATGACTATTGGCGTTCAAATTCAAAAGCATTACTCAAAGTATATTTTTTCATGAATGGAACGAGCTAGATCCACGAGAATGATGTCACCCAATTTATCGCATAATATTACATATGAAAAGTGAACATGTTTCTCAATGAGAAATATTTTATTTTTATTTTATATAATTTTTTTGAAAAATGTGCAATATCTCGAGAACGGTTCATGGTAGCGTTCTAAAATTTATATTAATCGTTTTCTAATGAAAAATTACATAAAAAATGTCTATTTGGGAAACTTTATTAGATATTTTAATTTTTTGAAGATTTTTTCAAAATTTCACTCGAAAATTTAGGGGGGTTCGGAACATTCGATTGCGTATAAAAGTAATAGGCTTCCAGTATTCACGGATTGTAATTTTTGTACCGAATTTCATTCGAATCGGTCCATTCGTTCGTCAGTTATCGTCTCCACAAACTCACTGACACACACACATACTGTCATACACATACACAGACTTCACCTCAAAAATGTTTCATTCGTGATCAGGGATACTTGAAACGTGCTCTCCCGTCGAAAACTCGAATTCGAATTTTCGACCCCGTCACAATACATTCCTTATACATTATTGTATATAACGAAAGTAAAAATGAAGTTTTCATCTAAAAACTGGTCATTTGACTTATAGGTATAGGGTGTCGGTATGTTTAGTGTTAATTCGCCTAAAAGTTAATTTAAGTATCTCCGTACTCGCTATACAAAACTATCTTCACAGGTAGATCCGAAGAATTAAAAAATCGATGCACCAAGAAGTTGTCCGATTGTAATGAAATTTCGTATGCAAAGACATTTTGAGCAAACATGTAAATAAACATGAATAAAATTGGGTGTCCAATGAATAAATAGTGGGAGCTCCAGCGCATCGGAACTGCGCATTCAGCAGGTGTATATAAGTAGCTATTCTGAAACTGAGGTCAAAATTTCTGTTGCATTTCGACTGCGGATATCTTACGTCTTTGGTAGTCATTTCTGGCACACTGACAGCACAGCGGTGCGTAGACAACATTCTACGACCGGTTGTGTTACTATTCCTTTTGCGACACCCCGGACTTACTTTTCAACAAGATAATGCCCGCCCGCACACGGCACGTGTTGCTATGAATTGTCTTCAACTCGTCCAACACTTCCTTGGCCAAAACGTGTAGATCCGTCGAAAACTCGATTTGCGATTTTCGACATGATTCCAATACTTTCCCTATACATTACCATGTATTGCAGGGAAAGTAAAAATTGAAATAAAAGTGCAAATTTAGAGTCATTGAAAATAATTATGGGTGTTATTTTGTGCCATTAAACTCAGTGAATTATTGAAGAAATAAAGAGATCTTGAATATAAGTCTGCTTGGAAAGTCATGTGTTGTCCACATCAGATTTTTTAAAAATAAGTTTGCAAAAAAAAAAAAAACATATCGTCTCGGTAACTCCTGGTCCCAGAAACTATAAACATGGATTCCACTTTAACTAGGGTTATTTCACTGCTACACATAAAATTTGGTGCAACCGTTCTCCAGTGATGATGAGACACAAATAAATAGATAGATTGATTTTCAATTTTGTTTACATAGATAAATACTCCTTTTGAGTGTTATTTTACTGGATACAAGAAGGAAGAATTTACTGGATATCTGATGCAGGCATCACGTGACTTTCCCTGCAGACGTTCTCTTTCACGCTCTCCTCACGTTCTCTTTATTCCTTTAATAATTCATTAAATTGAGTTTGATTGCACAAAAAAACACTCATAATTATTTCAAATGACACTGTACTGGCACTTTTAATTCACTTTTCTTTATCCTTTGGTAACTGGACTTAAAATGACGAAGCGAAAATGCGAAAAACTAAAAATATCTCGAGAACGGCTAGTTCTGGTGTAATGGGTGGGTCTAATTCTTTTAATCGCCAAAAATGACGTATAAAACAAGCATTTAATAGATATATTTGAGCATACGTAGTCTTTTACTTTAGATTTGGACGATTTTTGAGGGCCATTTAGCAAAAACAGGCAGGTTATTTTTTCCGAATCGTACCAAAATCGGATTAGCACCAGAGTAATCCACAAATGACTTATCTACCAAATTTTGTAAAATTTGGTCCAATAGTTTTTCACCTAGATTGAATACGGACAATTTTTATGGGACATTTCGCAAAAACAGGCAAGTTATTTTTTTCCGAGTCGTACAAGAATCTAATCAGCACCAGAGTCATCCACAACTAACTTATCTACCAAGTTTTATGAAATTCGGTAAAATAATTTTTTAGTTAGAGTGGATACATACATTGCACAGACAGACACACACACAGACGTCAAGCTAGAAATGGTTTTTCGTATTCTATAGGTGGCAAAAGGTGTAGATACATTGGACTACGATTATCGGCATGATTCCAGTACTTTCCCGGTACATTAAAAATGTATTGTAGGGAAAGTAATAATTAATGCAAGTCAGTAGGGAAATTCGAGTGTTGCCATCATCAAATGTTTCCCCTCTTAAATGCTGCAATTGACAGATTTTGCTCGCTTCTAAAATTGGGCAACTAGCGAGTGAAAAATATTTTATATTATAAAGGGTTGGCTCGTGTTCGGAGAGGATCAAAACGTGCAAATGATTCAAAATTCCGAGTCTGGTTTTTACCCCATCACCACACTTTTTTTTATCCCTTGCCTATTTGACGTATTGCGCGCAAACAATGAACATAAAAAAAAAATCCCTAAAATTTGCGAGTCATTATTAAGCGTTGGAGGGAAAACCTCGGGTCATCGTGCCGTATCCCCGCACCGAACAAATTGTGTCTTTAGAACCTTCTTCAAACGAGCTCACTGGTTCATCCATCAACGTAATTATCGCTTGTAATTCAATTATACCACAACCATCAGAAGCGTGTGCGTGGGGAGGGGGGGGGGCATATCCCCCAACCTATGATTATATCGTGAGGAAATTAAGATTGCAGGATTCCATAAGTAGGCGTCTCATGAGGTGAATCGTGATGGCTATTTCATGCCTCCAATAAGAGAATGCTTTTAAAAAGCTGCTCCTAAACGGAACTACAATTAGTAGACAGTTTTTGTGGAAAGGTAACTCTCAAAATTCTCATTGAGTTCTATTAATGTTTATTATGTTGCGATAACAGATTTACTCAAATTGAGCGTATCAGTATACCATATATATATATATATATATATATATAAATTGAAAGATTTTAATCGAAAATTATGCATAAACTACTGTATGTACAAAAAAGCCCATCTCTAGCATATCTGTTACAAATGAGTAACTATAGACCAAGACCAAGGATAAAAATAGAAAGTAACATATCACTACAATGGAAAGGGGGATGAGAAGAATATTAGGATACAAAATTCACAATTAAAAGTATATAAATATAAATAAAAAGAAAAAGAAAATACGGAAAAATGAGAAAAGGCAATAATAATTAGCTCAAGATAAAAGATTAAGACATAGAGAACAATAAATTGAAACTACACAAAAAATGGCGGTTAGTTCGAAATTGCATTCTCATCAGGACAGCCATACAATTCGAATTAAAACCGATAGAATAGCCAGTTTCTGACAATGGCGATAGTATTTAACTATAGACACCATTGGAACTGTCTAACTGGCTAGTGGAAGGACAAAAATAAATCAATTGAATTACAAATCAGAAAAATAATACCTCCTCGAACAGAAATATGAATTCATAAGCATTGTTATCACGTGTAAGTTGAATAAGCGACTGAGCATTTCACCTCACTTCGTCAATGCGAGTAGGCACCTTAATGATTACATTTGAACTATACATAATATGTATGGAGACTTTCAAAAATAGTAATCAGTATAGGACTCAGGACAAGTGGAAAATAGTTATTCGAAAATAGAAGATAAGGTGTAAATTTCAATAGATGGAATTAGATAGAACTTCGATAGAGGCTACTTTTCAAGGTTCTTTACATCCATAGAAGTACTAAATGTGTTTCGTATTATAAAGTATATACTCGTGGTTGAAACATTATATAAAGATCAGACACATTATAAAAAAAAAATCTGATGTGGGCAGCACATGACTTTCCTTATATAATGCAATGAATTTACTACATTTACAGTTAAAAAAAAATAGATTATTTTTATAGTAGATATTTATATTCTTTCCAAGATTGAATTTTCGTCAATGAGTCGTCATTTTCATTGATTTAGCGTTATTTTTATCCATTTGGCGAGTTTCTCGTTAATTTAGCAACATTTATAAAAGTTATCAAGTTGGCAACATTCCACCAAATTCGTCGCCAAAATCTCGCCAAGCGTTATGGACGGAGAAACAAGTTATTCTTACAGCAGATAAATGACTATTGGCGTTCAAATACAAAAGTATTACTCAAAGTGTGTTTTGTCATGAATGGAACTAGCTAGATCCACGAGAATGATGTCATCCAATTGATCGTATGGTATTACATATAAAAAGTGAACATGTTTCTCAATAGGAAATATTTTTTTTTTATTTTATATGATTTTTTGATAAATTTTTTGAAAAACGTGCAATATCTCGAGAATGGTTCATGTTAGCGTTCTAAAATTCATGTCACTCGTTTTCTAATGAAAAATTACATAAGAAATGTCTATTTGTGTAACTTTATTAAGGGTTTTGATTTTTTGACGATTTTTTCAAAATTCCACTCGAAAATTTAGGGGATTTCTGAACATTCAATTGCGTATAAAAACAATAGGCTTCCAGTGTTTACGGATTGTAATTTTTGTACCAAATTTCGTTCGAATCGGTCCATTCGTTCGTCAGTTATCGTCTCCACAGGCTCACTGACACACACACACATATACTTTCATACACACACACGACATCACTTCAAAAATGTTCGATTCGTGATCAGGGTTGCTCGAAACGTACTCTACCGTCGAAAACTCGAATTCTAATTTTCGACCCATCACAATACTTTCCTTATACATTATTGTATATAAGGAAAGTAATATAACAAGTTTTAACATATTAATTAATAATGCTGCGATTAGAATTCAAAAAGTCACACATAACTCTGAAAAGTGAAATAAAATACCACAAGAAAAATAAACAATAGAATAGTTGAGAAAGCGCCATCTGATGAGTATCATTGGAAATACACTTGAAGAAGATTGGTCATTATAAGATTATTGATATATAAATAAAATTTTAATATCAGGAATTAAAGAAATGAATAAAGAAATAAATAATTTATTTTATGAATAATTATATTTTAAAATAATGCGTATCTAAATCTTATCACAATGATTAATAAAAACTGCAAGAATATGTATAAAAATATATTAATGTACAAAGTCTATTTGCACAAAGGGTTACTATGTTAATCATAAAATGAATTCGAAACTTCTAAAGTGATAATTAACAAATTTATCTGGATAGGATTTAGTCTTACAGTATTGTAATAAATCTGCTAGATGGCTACTAAAAACAACACAGCTCCAGGAATAAAATCAACCCCATAATTCTATGACAAACTGCTCTCTAGATATTTTACTATTTCCGCATTTTCATTACGTCGCCTTTGAAAAAATGTCCAGTTACCCAATAAAAACAAAAATTGAAATAAAAGCGACTACTTGTGCAATTAAACTCAGTATTACTTGTGCAATTAAACTCAATTTAATGAATTATTAAAGAAATAAAGAGAAAATTAATTTGAGTGTAGGGAAAGTCATGTGCTGCCCACATCAGATTTTTTTTTATTTCGTTCAATTATAATGTTTCCATCATTTCAGAGATAGATACAACTTGCTTATAACCTCTCGAAACTCATGAAATTATAGAACTAATCTGCAGATCGAGACCATTTCCTTTAATTATGAAAATCGATCTCATAGATTTCGCGAATTCGCTTGGAACAGAAATGACTCCAGGACGTAAATGCAGATTCTATAATAAGAAACGCCCTTTTCTATTCTTCTCTCTGTGTGTCGGCGAAAAAACACCAACTGGATGAGTTATTGAAAAAATGTCGTCCAATTGAAGACAAGAAAGATCAATCATGTATAAAGCATTGATTCTGAAACACTTTCCAACTGAAATGCAATTCTAGTTAAATATCTCTAAAATGCGATACATTGAGCGGTAATATTTTTTTAATTATCACAGAACTGCACAAATTTATTTTACTTGAAAACTTCAAACTTCATCGAAAATAATGAACTTGATTCAAATGACGTCATCGAAATGTAAATCGTCTGGTTTTCTATGTAAAAGCTGTGACTATTTCATTCATACACTTTTATTCCAGACTCCAGAGTTAAATCATTTTGCGCGAAAAAAAATTCTGCCATTCTTATACAACTCATTTTTACAATCATTTGTTTACATTAAAGAAATTTAGCAATTCTTATACAACTTATCAACATCAAGATGTAAATCTTGATGTGTTTACATTCTCCATACGTGAAAATCAGGCTTCGTTGTAAAAATAATCAAAGTTGCATGATCATTTAACCTCAAAAATCGTGTAATTGCGTTGGCGCAAAATATAGATGCACAGAAAACAGGCAAAAATTAAGCGGTATTAAGCAACACTCCATATAAATTTAAAAGAACTTTAATAATCACCATTTTGGCACTGGGGGGGAAAAAAAGATGAATGCCCTATTTTATTTTAAAGTGGGTCACGTGATCTCTTCATATTATATGGGTTTAAGATACAGAACGCGTCCGACTCGTCCTCTGACATATTATATGTGTGTATTTATTATTTTAATGTTTATTTAAAAAACGGGATAATTTGAATATTTCCTAAAATTTTCGAAGCAATTTGTGAATGTTAATTCCGCTTAAAAAATGTTTGAAAAATTAGGTCCCATAGGGTTCAATGTATTTCACTTCTTCAACCTGGGTTCAATCCAAAACGAATTGGCTGATAATATTCATTTACATTTCCATACGTCTCACAGATCGTCTGAACAACATACCAAAATTTCATTTTGATACAGTCATTTTTACGGCAGTTATCGTGCGAACGGACAGACAGATAGAATGAACAAAATCATAAACAATTTTCAACTGTGTTGTAAAGTGTTAAAAATGACCCTATAAATGGATAAAAATGCAATATCTTGGAACGGAACAAATTGAGAATGTCGAGTACCGAACCAAGGTTATTGATAGGCAAGAAAGCCTGGAGAACTATGCATTACATCCTATTCTGGCCAAATCGTGTATTTAGAAGAGTTTATAAAACGACCAAGCAGCTTCATCCATCACCGTAATTGCTGTCTGTAATTCAAATACGCTTCACACCTCTCCCTCCTTCGACCACAATGCCTACAGGATAAGGCAATATTGTGAGGAATTACTACAGGATCTAAAGGGTAGATGTAACACTGATTCGTGTTCGAAATTTAATTCATACATGTGGGAATTGTTTTAAGCTTCCACGAAGCGCGGCCGATTACTACGTAGCATATTTTTACAACCAACCAACACTATCAAATGGAGCGAAAAAAATTGTATAATGTATAATGAAAGTATTGTGACGGAGTCGAACATTCGAATTCGAGTTTTCGACGGGAAAACACGTTTCAAGAGTCCCTGAACACGAATCAGACTTTTTTGAGGTGATGTCTCTGTGTGTGAGTGAGTGTGTGAGAGTGAGTATGTGTGTGTGTGTGTGTGTGTGTGAAGACGATATCTCACGAACGAATAGTGCGATTCGAACGAATTTGGGTACAAAAATTACAATCCGTGAATACTGGAAGCCTATTGTTTTTAAACGCAATCGAATGTTCAGAACCCCCCCCCCCCTAAATTTTCGACTGAAATTTTGAAAAATTCATCAAAAAATCAAAACCTTTAATAAAGTTACGCAAATAGTCATTTCTTATGTAATGTTTTCTTAGAAAACGATTGACAAACTTTAGAACGCTAACTTGAACCATTCTCAGGATATTGCATATTTTTCAAATAAATATATAAAAAATTACATAAAATAAAAAAAATATTAACTATTGGGAAATTGTTCACTTTTTACATGTAATATCATGCGGTAAAGTGGATGACATCATTCTCGTGGGTCTAGCGCGTTCCATTCATAAGAAAATGTACCTTGGGTAATACTTTTGTATTTGAACTTCAATAGCCATTTATCTGCTATAAGAATAACTTATTTCTCTGTCCGTAACGGTAGACGAGATTTTGGTGACGAATTTGGCAAATGTAGCCAACTTCGAGACATTTTTAAACATTGCCAAATTAACGAAAATATCGCCAAATTGATCAAAATTACGTTAAATCAATGGAAATGACGACTCATTGATGAAAGTTCAATATTTTAGAAAGAATATAAGTATCTACTATAAGAATAACCTATTTTTTCATCCGTAACGTTTGGCAAAATTTTGATAACAAATGTTTCGGAATATCTCCCTCTTGCTGACTTTTTAAATGTCGCCAAATAGACGAAAATGTCACCCAATTGTTAAAAATTCGCCAAATTGATGAAACCGACGCTAAATCAATGAAATGACGACGGATTGAGTTCATTACCTTGGAAAGAACATAAGAGTAAACTATAAGAATAACCCATTTCTTCGTCCGTCCATCCGTAACGCTTGGCGAGAAATGTAGCAACAACTTGGCAACTATTTTAAATGTTGCCAAAGTGACAAAAATGTTCCCAAATTGATAAAAATGACGCCAAATGGAAAATAATGTTGCGCATATTTTGATTTCCATATGAAGGGCATACCTCATAGTATATAAGAAATGTTAATCTCTCTGTTTGTCTGTCACACTTGCTGGTGCATTTGGCGAACTTAATCTAGGTACGTATCGCCAATTTCGCGATATTTCGTCCCCAGATTGACGAAAATATCATTAAAATTGCAAAAATGACGCTAAATTAATGAAAATGACGCCTAATGGATGAACTGATTATTAAAATATTTTGATATATGAACTATCTGTCGCCTAGTGAGGATGATATCAACATCGATAATTGTATATTTAGAGTTACGCGAAATATAAGTTAATTGGGTACTTTGAAATCGTTTTAGATGTTGTAGTCCGGAAAATCGTCCAATGTACAATTCAACGTTAAAAACACAGTATCGTGGATCTTATACATTATGTTTTTACTGTAAAAAGAGTTAATTCATTGTATTATATAAGGAAAGTCATGTGCTTCCCACATCTGATCTTTATTACTTTCCTTATATACATAATCTATAAGGAAAGTATTGTGACGGGGTCGAAAATTCGAATTCGAGTTTTCGACGGGAGAGTACGTTTTAAGCATCCCTGATCACGAATCAAACATTTTTGAAGTGATATCTGTGTGTGTGTGTGTGAGCCTGTGGAGACGATAACTGACGAACGAATGGACCGATTCGAACGAAATTTGGTACAAAAATCACAATCCGTAAGCACTGGAAGCCTATTGTTTTTATACGCAATCGAATGTTCAGAACCCCCCTAAATTTTCGCGTGAAATTTTGAAAAAATCGTCAAAAAACCAGAATCGCTAATAAAGTTACGCAAATAGATATTTCTTATGTAATTTTTCATTAGAAAACGATTGACATAAATTTTAGAACGCTAACGGGAACCGTTTTCGAGATATTGTACATTTTTTAAAAAATTATCAAAAACTCATGTAAAATAAAAAAAAAAATATTTCCTATTGAGAAACATGTTCACTTTTCATATGTAATACCATGCGATACATTGGATGACATCATTCTCGTGGATCTAACTCGTTCCATTCATGAAAAAAGATACTTTGAGTAATACTTTTGTATTTGAAAGCCAATAGTCAGTTATCTGCTGTAAGAATAACTTATTTCTTCGTTCATAACGCTTGGCGAGATTGTGGCGACGAATTTGGTGGAATGTCGTCATCTTGGCGACTTTTTTAAATGTTGCTAAATTAACGAAAACTCGCCAAATGGATAAAAATGGCTCTAAATGAATAACGACTCATTGATGATGACGATATGGAAAATGACGACTCATTGACGAAAATTCAATATTTTGGAAAGAATATAAATAACTACTATAAAAATAATCTATTTTTTTTGCTGTAAAAGTAGTAAATTCATTGCATCATATAAGGAAAGTCATGTGCTGCCCACATTAGATTTTTTTTTTTTTTTTGCGAAATGGTCCGCAAAAATCGTCAAAATCTAAAATAAAAGACTAACGTATAATGAAATGCACTCATTAAATGCGTGTTTTACATATCATTTTTGACGATGAATGTAATAAGGCCCACCCCATGACTCTGGAATTAGCCGTTCTCGAGATATTTCAGTTTTTCACATTTTTGCTATGCCGGCTTTGAGAATAAGTTCAGTTACCCAAAGAAAGGAAAGCTTCGTTAAACGTATCAATTCAATGCAATTGAATTCTTTATGTATTTGTGTGTGTGTATGTATGTATGTATGTGTGGCTCCTATGATTCGCCTCCTTTAACCCCATACCTTTGCAGAGACCAACCACTTCAACGATAAGAAATTGCCATTTCGTCCCAGTAACTCAACGGTAGAGCGTCGACTGGGCAGTTCGGAGATCCAGGGTTCGATTCCCGGTTGGGGCAGCAAGGCTCTTTACAATGGCGTCCGAACCAATCAACCCTGTATGTTAGGACAAAGGTGTCTGAGATCTAAAAGTGACCCTAGTACGACTAGTATGGATTCAGTAGACTCTGGAAGATGGAGCGCCAATTTCAAATTTGGAGGTCAACGACCACGCAGGATACTAACTGGATAAAAATAGTAGGAGATGGTCAGTCTGATCTAAAGGTAAGAGTAACACGGATTCTGTGAACTTTGGTACATTGGGCGAGACAGCCCAGTTGTTAGCACTCGAACGACCCGAGTTCGATTTCCAGCTCTGCCCCAACTGTCCCGGTGTTCATGTAAAACATGGACACGTTAAATGTGTGGATCCGTAAGTCCTTCCGAGAGGTTGGTGACAGGGGAAGGAGGGTACGGTCCCTGTGGGTGCCGATCCCGCTGAGTTCCGGTCCAAATTGGTTTGCACTTCTCTGCCGTTCAAACGTATACCTTAGACCTTCGGGTAGGTCGGACATTGTGAGTCGAAGAAAAATATGTCTTTGGCATCGATTTCAAATCTGGAGGTCAACGACCGCGCAAGGATAAAAATATAATCAGGAGGCTAGCCTGAGGTACAAATAGTAGAAGGTTGTCAGTCAGTTATCAGTTGCCCGCCAATCTGACATTAGAATGCGGAGAATACAGAGTCCATTTCGACGATAAAAACTTGCAATTTCGTCGCAGTAGCTGAACGATCCAGGTTTCGATTCCCGGTTGGGGTAACAAGGTTTTTTACATCTTCCTGAAAACTGAACCGATTTCTTTACAATTTGGGTATACAAGGTAGGATCAAAAAGTTCGGAGACTGTGCTAATACCTCCAACCCTGATTGGAGGAGAGGGGAACTATTTTACCGTGGCGTAGAAGCACATGTGACGCGAGATGTGAAAAGGAAGAAGCAGGTCCGTAGTGCAGGGTTTTTCCTAACAATGCGTGGCAGTGAACTGGAATCGTTCGCTTTCGCGGGAAATGGAAATGGCGTTTGAAGAACAACGTGTGAATATCAAATTCTGCCAGCGATTGGGGAAATCGCCGACAGAAACATTGCACTTGCTGCCGCAGGTGTAATGTATAGTATATGTAAGTTCTGTATAGTTATTGTTGAGTAACTAGATTTTGTTTTTCATCTGATTTCAATATCTGATTCAAGGTACATTATTTCAGACAGTTCATAATTGTTCAATATTTTTACGAGCATGGCCAGTGCACATTGCAGACGCAAATAGACCAAAATATAGCCTTTTTTCTTTATAAAGATGTTCATTATATCCGAAAGTCCTTGTATCAAAAGCTCGTTATAAGCAGATCTCAATGTGCTCTTATCGTTCATATATATATATATATATATATATATATATATATATATATGTAATATTTATAAACAAGAAAAAAAAACCTAATTATAGAAATGTTCATTATATCTGAAAGTCCTTATACCGAGAGCTCGCTATAAGCAGATCTCAATGTGCTCTTATCGTTCATATATATGTAATATTTATAGACAAGAAAAAACCCCGAAATAAAAAGATGTTTATTATATCACCGAAAGCTCGTTATAAGCAGATCTCAATACGCTTTTATCGTTCATATAAATGTTATATTTATAGACAATATATATATATATATATATATATATATATATATATATATATATATATATATATATATAAGTGAATGAAACATAGCTCCCAATATCGGATTAATAAAACTCTTAACTCGGAATCCCGAAATTGTAAAGTAAGTCTGGAAATTGCATCGGCTGCAACCGGGATAAAATTACAAAATTCAACCTCTCCAATCTCAAAATTTCGGCATCAAGTTTCTACCACCACACAACGACGTAAATTTGAATTCAAGCCGAAAATCACGCTCTTGATATAGAAGCCTCCCCCCCCCCCCAGCTACGGTAATTACATATCACCTCTATATTCATTACCTTCCCCCCCCCCCCTTTTGCTACAGGAAGAAAAATAAAGTAAAGAGGGGGGTAGACTTTAAAAGTGTATCTTCCTGAGCGTCGGATAAAGATTTATAACGACGATTTTCGAAGGTTGTGTGTATCACGATTAACATGTTAAGAAAAAGATTGCGAGAGAGGGGGGGGGGGGGGGTTCAAGGGGGTTCGAATTGCGTGGGAATGCTATTCTTTCCTACAAGACAGGGGGAGAGTCGATCACGATTTCTAGAAAGAAAAAAAAAGTGACTATTTTATAGGATATATACAGACATGGTAATGTATGTGTTAAGGGACGGTGGGTGGTGTTCCTAATATACGAGCAACTGAGATGCTGTTGCAAATTGGAGATGGGTTGCACGGATTTGAGTCTGAATATCAGTGGGGACTTACAATTAAACAGAACTGTTTAGATGCAATAGTTAGTCTCCACTCGACTTTCTCATACAACCGTCATACATAATAAAAAAAAGGTGAGATGTTTATTTGCCTTTCAGTCTGTCGTCTGTAACGGAAAAAGCAAGGCGGCGGACAGCAGCGAAATGGGCTGCAGGAGTGCTTCGCTTCCCCGTACGATGCACCTCGGCGAGGTTATTTTTGAATGGTGAATTCATTTAAAAGTAAAAAACATTTAAAGCCGAATATTCTGCGCAGACGATACAAGATAAATGACGCAGATGGTATCGATTTTGAAAAAAAAAAATCGAATCTTTGAAAAAAGATCGACTTTGGAAAAGCTGTTATTTCAAAACTTGAGCGATACAATTTTGCAATTTTTTAATTTCGTGTGTTTTACAGATTTATTTTCAATCTTTGATATATATATATATAATTATTTCAATATTATAAATGTTCTTTGACTATTTGACTCCAATCGGAGGAAAGTCGCCGAGATAGCAATTATTTTGTTAACACTTTACAACACAGTTGAAAAGCGCTTATGACTTTGTTCATTCTGTTTTCTTTCTGACTATCTGCCCGTTCGCACGATCACTGCCGTAAAAATAATTTTATCAGAATAAAATTTTAGTATGTTGTTGAGACGGTCAGTGGGACATATGGGAATGTAAATGAATAATATCACCCAATTAGTTTTGGATGGAACCCGGGTTGAAAAAAATGAAATGCATTGAACCCTATGAGACCTCATTTTAAAAACATTTTTTAAGCGAAGTAAAAATTTACACATTGCTTCGAAAATTTTAGAAAATATTCAAGTAATCCCATAAAATATAAAAAAAATTTCAGCAAAATAGGTTCGGTAGTTTTTTAAATAAAAATTAAAATAATAATGACACCCATATAATATGAAGAAATCACGTGACCCACAATAAGACATCCAACTTTTTCCCCAGTGTCAAAATCGTGATCTTTCTTCTTCTTCGACCCAGACCGTCCAACCTACCAGAAAGTTATAAGGTATCTGTCTGGACGACCGGGAAGTGCCACCCAATTTATACCGGAACTCAGGGGGGGGGGGGCATCTCACTTGCAATTCTTACTCTCGAATAGAACAAAACATAAATATAATTGCGAACGCGCAATATTCCCTTTGGTGCCCCTTTCTTGGTTTGCCTCGAAGGCCAGGCGAAGAAAGCAAGACCCATTACGTCAGCATGACATGAGCCCAGGGTTTCCCAGTTAGAAGAAGGGTTGCCATATTTGGTGATTTATCGCTAATTTGGCGCCATCTGACCGACTTCCGGAATATTCCAGAAACCTCTTGATAGAACGATTATTCTTTGAGATATAGCGATTTCCAGAAGTTTCTATAGAGAGACTCTAAAACCCCTTCTTTGCAGGGAAGTTGGCGAATGGTCGTGACACTGTGATTTGGGTCAATGTCATGTTTTGAGAATAGTAGTTGCTATTTTGTGAAATGACTTTCGTCAACGTTTTGTGAATAATATCGCTTATTCTGTCAAATGAGTGAAACATGTCAATGCTGTTTCATTGTATAGTGTTACTGTTTACTTTGTGCTTGTGAATAAATGCAAGTTATCCAGAAACTTGAACTCGTCCTTGTATCCTGTGTATACATCAAAGATTTTAGAGGATACGTTACGTAACAACATGGAACATAAATATAGCACCCCCTGATGAAAAGCGATTCATTTACGGCCCACTACCTCCCCCCCCCCCTCCTTTATTTCTAATAAAACGTACCTGTTTCAGAAACAGTGAAACTCCTATATTTTGAATTAAGAACATAAAATTAATAATTCAAACAAAGCGGCAGAAAGTATCGGAGAAATACAACTTTATTTTCAGATATATTTAAGTTGTATCCAGTTGACAAACGTTGTTAAAAATCGCTAAGTTAGAGGTATTACGCAAAATGTGTCGTCAAATGGCACAGACGGACGGTAAGGAGGGATTTTTTATGTGGTAATATGGTTAATTACGTATTAACCAGTCGACAAACTATTGCTTAACAAACTACTAACTTTGTCCTTTTTAATTACTGATTTTTCATAGAGATGATTAACTAATCAATTTTATCTAGCTTTAATCTATAAATAAAATTGAAAACCTGTCTGGCTATCTGTCTGTCTATATGTTTGTTTCAACATCACGGGAGAACCGACTAAATCGCGGGTAGCCTTGGAATAGCCCCACTTAAAGTGAGTCCATGTTTCGAGCTTTTAGGACCAGGTCTTGTCTAGACATTAATTAAAAACGCACAATTAAACCTTCCATAGACATAGCATTATGCAGACGATATTTTTTCCCGTAAATTTGTTTGAAGAACATGATATCATGTCGCTTAGCAATGGATTTAAATCCAATGTGTTTATACGGCAGCGGTTATTAGTAAATCTTTTCCGATTTAAATAATACAGAAATATGTAACACTTCACTCAATAAGTCTCCGGTCTGACACATATATGACAACACTGTTGACAGACCCATATGATTTCTGGATTGTACCAACCTTCAAACGACACGTGTCAAAATTTAATGACAATCTGACAATTAGTTTATAGGTTACAGTGGTTTTAGTGACCCCAGTTTTGTAATTTTCCAAACAATGGATAAAAAAGAATTTCGTGTGTTGATTAAACATTGTTTTTTGATGGGGAAAAATACTGTTGAAGCCAAACAGTGGCTTGATAAGCGTTATGGAGACACTATACCAGGAAAATTAACCATTATAGACTGGTATGCTGAATTTAAACGCAGTCACACGAACACCGATGATGCTGAACGCTCTGGTCGCCCAAAATCGGCAGTTGTTCCGGAAAACATAAAAAAGTCCCCAAAATAGTTTTGAAAGACCGTAAAGTGAAGTTGCGTGAGATAGCTGACACATTAAAGATATCAGAAGGTGGTGTATTTACAATTTTACACGAAAATTTGAGCATGCGTAAGTTGCTTTCGAAGTGGGTGCCGCGTTTGCTCACACTGGCCCAAAAACAACAACGCGTCGACGATTCAGAGCGCTGTTTGGAGCTGTTCAAGAGAGCTAAGAAGGATTTCTTGCGTCGGTATGTGACAATGGATGAAACATGGATCCATTACTACACACCTGAATCAAAAAGATAGTCAACTGAGTGGACAGCAGCCGGTGAAATTCGTCCAAACCGACCCAAAACCCAAAAGTTAGCTGGCAAGGTTATGACATCCGTATTTTGGGACGCGCATGGTATTTTGTTCATCGACTCTCTTGAGAAAAGTAAAACTATCCATAGCGAATATTACATGGCATTATTAGATGGATTGAGTGTAGAAATCAAGAAAAAACGGTCACACATGCAAAAGAAAAAAGTGCTGTTCCATCAAGACAATGCCTCGTGTCACAAGTCGATGAAAACGATGGCTAAATTATATGAATTACGCTTCGAATTGCTTCCTCACCCACCGTACTCTCCAGATCTGGCCCCCAGCGACTACTGGCTTTTTGCAGACATCAAAAAGATGATCTAGGGAAAGAAATTTGGCTCAAATGAAGAAACTGAGGCCTATTTTGAGAGCAAAGACAAATCGGTCTACAAAAAAGACATCGAGAAGTTAAAGGAGCGTTGGAATGAATGTATCACTCTTGAAGGAGAGTATGTTGATGAATAAAGTCGAAATTCTAAAGAAAAAATTGTTTTACTTAGCTAGACCGAAGACTTATTGAGTGGGCCTTGTATATATAAAATAAATTTTTTCGAAATTGCATTTTTGACTGGATTATATAAATTACGGCATTCAGCTTAAAATGTTTTCACTTTATTACGTCATCTGTTTTATTTTGGCAAAGATTTTAGAAACTTATATGTTGTAGTACACGTCATCTTCTACTAATACACGAATATATCTTCTAATATTCGCGAATATAAGTAGTACGAGTCCCATACAATTTTAAAGCTTTTATTTTGCATATATTGATTCAATTTCATATTTTTGTAAATTTGTTTACAAGCGGGACTAGGATGTTTTATTCTTCAGATCTGCCCGTGAAGAAAATTTTGTATAGCGAGAACAGAGATTCTTAAGCTTCTTTTTAAGAGCATTAGATTTAATATTTTAACAGAATATTTTGATTGATGTCATTTAGTATACTATACGAATTTGCACATGATCGTGAATTTTTTTTAAGTTTCTTTATATTATCTACTCTGTATGAAGAACGGGTATGCTGCTAGTTTTTTTTTTATATAATCTACGTATAAAATGTCATTTTGACACGGGAATCATTCCTACACGTTACCATTACATACACACACAAAATCATTCTAAAAATGTTCGAATTGTGTTTAATGGGGTCTCAGATAATAACCTTATATTCAAAATATCAATGCAGTAAGCATGACATGCTCGCTGCATTGATAAAAGGATCCCAAAATGACCTTTTCTTGAAGCTAAGATTGTATACACCCAGTGCAGATAACAGCATCCATGAATCGATTTTGACTCTTCAGCAACTGGCATCGAGAATATGATATGTGCTAAAATGTTGCAAATTCCGATGGGGATCGAACCATTCAGCCCTACCGTGCAACCGACATCGAGAATGAATAGTTTCTCTGCGTTCAGGTCGGGCTCATAAATGCCAGGCTTAAAATTCACATTTTCAGTCATACGAAAAACAAGAACGATCTGTCTTGATCCAAGGGATCAGACATGGTTTTTCTAAAAAGAATTAACCTTTTTTTTAAATGGAATTACTCCTCAGTATAGGACTTCAGAAATTCACTGGACATGGGAGAAAAAGTGCACTTTTTTTAGAGACATTGCTATGCTGAGTTGGCCAGCAGTGGCTAAAAATAGACTTGCAGGTGTTCAGAAACAAAATTAAATAAAGAAAAGCGGAGCGGAGAAGGGCCTCTTGACCAATCGCAGAGGACACTCGGACCCCCCTTGTTTTCTAGGCGCGAAGAGTGCGAGGATCCTTTCTCTCTCTCGAGGCTGAACTTCACGCGAATGATGCGGTAAAAAACTTTTGCTCTAGGAGCTTGGCTTCGGCCGGCGCGCCAAAATGGCGCAAACTCATTTTGCGCACGATTATATTAATTCCTCTATTAATCTGCAGGACCATTGTGAATAATAAAAATATATTTACCACGCTTCGATTGGAAATTGTGCACTGAGAATTACGGTAAAAAAAAAAGGAAAAATTGTATAAAAGAGTGCGTGATTGCTGGGCAAGGACCCTGAGCCACGAGCTAAAATGGCGCGAGAGCCTCCTTGTATCGACGCTGGATTGCAAAAAATAGGAATGCAAATGAGGACTAAGAATATTTCAACTGATCAAAACTGCAATCGTGTCATGTGCCCATCTCTACATGCCAGCTACGTGCCAGCTGAAAAACAATTCGCCTACCTGCAGAGAGCGCCGAAACCAACGGTGACTGAGGAGTCTGCCAAAGGAATCAATTTCTGCTCCTGATATGCCTCTAACCCATAGTGATGTTTGGACTATTCCCGTAGTCAACATTTCGTAAATAGGGAATAATCCACGGTTTAAAATAAACTAAAGTGTGACAAACATTTGGATAATTATGCACATGTCGACCAAAGATTTACTGCCTGAAGGTGCTGGGTGAGTTAAAGTTTAATTAATTACGAGATTTTAGAAAGGAGTTTCACTAAATGCTCCAAGAATATATAAAAAAACTCATTGGTTAATTAATGCCTCGGTATGGGCAGAGAATACGAATCACCATTGTAAAATGTATGATCTCTATTATGATAGAATATACAACTTAATGAATAATATGATTGTATTTGATAATGTATATATATAAGTAAAATTTGAAACATGATTGAATATACAAATTAATATCAGAGTAGATTATAAATAGTTATAATATAGTACTGCATAAATTCATGAGAATGAAAATATTAATATTAGAAGTAGAAGTGCAGGAAGAGTGCATATGAGTATTAAATAATATTTTGTACATGAGTTTCTTTTGGCATGTTACAGTGTTTACTAAACAATATAATATTTAGAATTAATAAATAAAGAAAGATACAGGTATTTACAATTTGAAAATAAATAAGATAACATGGGGTATAATATTCATTTATATTGAGAGAAATTTGGTCAGGCAAGCATAAAACTTTCCACCGCTGATGTGAGCACAGCCTCATCTTAGGTAGATTTCCTAACAGTGGTCATAAATTATAAAAAATTATAATTGGTCATAAATTATAGAAATTAATTATAATTTGGAAAATTAGCTAAGCTTACCATTTGAACCTCATTTTAAATTGAAATACGAAACGTTATATTTTCTTGAAGTGTTTTGAGTTTTATTATAAACATGTGAATTTATCAGAGCTGTGGAAAGAATTGATGATTTATATGCGCATGATTACGAGAACGATATGTTAGAATTGATATGAATATTAAATATAAAATTTGAAGTTGAATTTGTATGAATATAAGAATGAATTAAAAATACAGGTATATCGAATGGTGTGGAATGTAAAGGATTGAATTTCAGAAATTTATTGAGAGTATACAAATGCAAACATAAATGATTAATTGAAATATGTAATTAAGTTGATGAATATGATACTGTTAATAACAAATGAAGTGCCTTAGAATCTGATATAAGATAATGCAAGAATACCATGCACAATTGTTGATGTATTAATAAAATGTGATACCCTCATTTCGAATATGTATTTCTGCACAGTGTGTATTGAATTACTTTTTATCTTTTAGATATCAGAGGTAAGTGAGAGATATTTTTAGGCAGTCCACTATACGACAGGCCACTTTTTTAATCTTAATGAATTTGTCTTTTATTGCTGACCAAGGGTCAAGCTTGAGTTTTAATATTTTAAAATTTCTGCCTCTTTCTCACATTACCTCATGATACGATCAATCATGCATGCAGCAATGAAGCACTTTCGAACTCAAGTGCAATTATATTTAGACATCTCTAAAATGCAATACATTCAGTGGTGATATATTACTTTCCTTATATACATAATGTATAAGGAAAGTATTGTGACGGGGTCGAACATTCGAATTCGAGTTTTCGACGGGAGAGCACGTTTCAAGCATCGCTGATCACGAATCAAAAATTTTTGAAGTGATGTCTGTGTGTGTGTGTGTGAAAGTATGTGTGTGTGTGTGTCAGTGAGTCTGTGGAGACGATAACTGACGAACGAATGGACCGATTCGAACCAAATCTGGTACAAAAATCACAATCTGTAAACACTGGAAGCCTATTTATTTTATACGCAATCGAATGTTCAGAACTTCCCTAAATTTTCGAGTGAAATTTTGAAAAAATCCTCAAAAAATCAAAACCCTTAATAAAGTTACGCAATGTCCAGAACCCCCCTAAATTTTCGAATGAAATTTTAAAAAACTCATCAAAAAATCAAAACCGCTCATAAAGTTACGCAAATAGGCATTCCTTATGTAATTTTTCATTAGAAAACGATTGACATAAATTTTAGAACGCTAATATGAACCATTCTCGAGATATTGTGCATTTTTCAAAAAAATTATCAAAAAGTCTAAAATAAAAAAAAAATATTTCCTATTGAGAAACATGTTCACTTTTCATATGTAATACCATGCGATAAATTGGGTGACATCATTCTCGTGGATCTAGCGCGTTCCATTCATGAAAAAAGATACTTTTGAGTAATATTTTGTATTTGAAAACCAATAGTCATTTATCTGCTGTAAGAATAACTTATTTCTTAGTGCATAATGCTTGGCGAGATTTTGGCTACGAATTTAGCGGAATGTCGCCAACTTGGCGACTTTTTGAAATGTTGCCAAATTAACGAAAATCTCGCCAAATGGATAGAAATGACGCTAAATCAATGAAAGTGACGACTCATTGTCGAAAATTCAATATCTTGGAAAGAATATTAGTACCTACTATAAGAAAAACCTATAGTTCTTTACTGTAAAAGTAGCAAATTCATTACATTATATAAGGAAAGTCATGTGTTGCCCACATCAGATTTTCTTTTAATTATCACAGAACTACAATAATTTATTTACTTCGAAACTTAAAACTTCATCGAAAAAAAATGAACTTTACGGCAGTTATCGTGCGAACGGACAGACAGAATGAACAAAGTCAAACACGTTTCAGCTATGTTATAAAGTGTTCAAATATAAATCTGTATTGCAGTCTATTCAATTAAAGAGCTTTTAAGCATCATCTGTTACTGGGCCAAAGTATGATTCGCAGATTATTTTTTAAATAAAATTTTCCTTTTGTATTCAGTTTTAAAAGTCAGGTGTTGGCAGCGCATGACTTTCTCTAGACTCAAATTCCTTTTCTCTTTATTTCTTCTTATAATTCATTAAATTGAGCTTAATTATATAAAATAACATGCATATAATTATTTGAAATGACACAATGAGAACGTTAATTCTATTTTAGATTTCATCGGGTAAATGGACGCATTTTTCGAAGGCGGCGTAGAAAAATGTGGAAAAAATAAATATCTCGAGAACGGCTAGTCCTGGAGTAATGGTATTGGTCTTATACTTTTCGCAGTCAATAATTACATATAAAACAAGCGTTTAGTTGATACATTTAAGCATACGTGGTCTTTTATTTTAAAAACGATTTCTGCGGGAATTTTCGCAAAAAAAATAAATAAATAAATAAAATAAAGGCAGATTCTTTTTTCCCCAAACGGGCTAAAATCTAATCAGTACCAGGGCAACGAACAAGAAATTTATCTACCCCATTTTGTGAAATTGGGTCCATTCGTTTTTTTTTAGGTAGAGTGGATACATACAATTTTTGAGGACCACTTCGCAAAAGAAAGGCGGATTTTTTTTTTATCCCGTACTGTGCCAAAATCTAATCAGCCCCAGGGTCACCTATAAAATTTAACTATAAAATTTTATTAAATTGGGCCCATTAGGTTTTGAGTAAGAGTGGATACATACATTGCACAGACGTCACACACACACACACACATAGACGTCACACTAAATATCGAGGGCCAACGGCCGTACCGTGCTGAAGACACCGGTTCTCGTTAGATCACCGAAGTGAAGCAGCATCGGGCGCGGTTAGTACTTTGTGGGTGACCACCTCGGAACACCGCGTGCTGTTGGCCATCTCGGGTGCGGTATCCCCGTGGTTTGCGCGCTAGATTTGCACGCTGCCACAAATGCCGCCGTGTTCATGCGGAGTACGATCACGTTAAACATGTGGGTCCGTAAGTCCTTCCGAGAGGTTGGTGGTAGGGGAAGGAGGGTACGGTCCCTGTGGATGCCTCCTCCACTGGGTTCCGGTCTAAATTGGGTGGCACTTCCCGGCCGTCCATACAGTTACCTTACACCTTTCTGGTAGGTCGGACGGTCTGGGTCTCAACAACAACACTAAATATCGAGTTTTCGTGTTCTAGAGGCCCGAAAACATGTCGATCCGTCTAAAACTCTAGTTGCGGTTTTCGACACGATTCCAATGCCTTCTTTGTTACTGTAACATATTTGCAAACATGTTACTGAAAGTTTCAGTCCAGCTGTCCGTAATGGGGAGTAAGGTTACTGATATAGGTTACTAATGGGGTAAGGTTACTGATATAGGTTACTGATGGGGTAAGGTTACTGATATAGGTTACTGATGGGGTAAGGTTACTGATATAGGTTAATGATGGGGTAAGGTTACTGATATAGGTTACTGATGGGGTAAGGTTACTCATATAGGTTACTGATATAGGTTACTGATGAGGTAAAGTTACTGATATAGGTTACTGATGGGGTAAGGTTACTGATATAGGTTTCTGATGGGGTAAGGTTACTTATATAGGTTACTGATGGGGTAAGGTTACTGATATAGGTTACTGATGGAGTAAGGTTACTGATATAGGTTACTGATGGGGTAAGGTTACTGATGAGGTTTATGATAATATATATAATGTTACGAACGTATCCTCTAGAATAGGTGTATACGCAGGTGTGTACTAGATGTATACGCAGGATACAAGAACGAGTCCAAGTTTCTGGATCACTAACGTTTACTCACAAGCACAAAGTAAACAGGAACAGTATACAATCAAACAGAAGTTCAATGCTCCACTCGTTTCACAGAATAACAGATATTATTCTCAAAATGTTGACGAAAATCATTTCACAAAACAGTCGCTACTGTTCTCAAAACATTGACAAAAATCACAGTCCAATGCAGTTCGTGTCACGTTCATTCGTCAACTCCCTGCAACGGAGGGGCGAGTCCTTTTTATGGTCTCACCATAGAAACTTCTGGAAATTTCTATATTTTAAAGAATAATCGTTCTATCAAGAAGTTTCTGGAACACTTCGGAAGTCGCCAAATATCGCCAAATTGGAGATAAATCGCCAAATTTCGCAACAATTCTCCTAACTGGGAAATCCTGACAACCCTGGGCTCACGTCATTCTTACGTCATGTTGATGTTATGCACTGTATTTTCTTCGCTTGGCCTTCAAGACAGACAAAAGAAGAGGCGCGAAACGGAACATTGAGCATTCGCAACAATATATATATATATATATATATATATATATATATATATATATATATATATATATTGAGGTTATTAATATATATATATATATATATATATATATATACAACAGACGATAATTAGCTGAATAAAAGGAACAAAAATTGCAGAATGTTAACAGTGCACATTACCATGTATTATAGGGAAAGTAAAAACTCACGTCACTCATTTACACAATCCGATCGAAAACCACTCCACCGTGAATGTCCGTTCCTCACCGTTCAGACATCCAGAGCCCACAGCAGGTGGACGGTTCGTACGTGTCTTCCAATGGGCAGTCCGCTCACGCACTTATTAACCTCCGACCTGCGGGCCGCAGTCGACGATATAACGCATCCGGGACACGATAGAGAACTAATTGTTCCCCCCCCCCCAAGATGCACTAATGAGGTTATTAATAGGGAGTGAGTAAGTGCCGCACCAGACGTGCGCACCTTCAATATATTTTTTTTTTTTTTGTCTGCAATTAATTGACTTCTCAAGAGGTGTCTGATCGAGAATATGGATGGCAGTTACTTTCTCTACAATGTACGGTACTGTATAGATAAAGTATTGGAATCGCGTCGAAAATTGGATTTCGAGTCTTTGACGCATCTACATGTTTCGAACCTTCCTAGAACTTTCTAAAAATGGGATAGATAAGTCACTTTTGAGTTATCCTGGTGCTGATTAGACTTTGGTACGATTCGGGAGAAAGGAACCTTTCCTTTCTTTGCCTCGCAAAATCTCTCAAAATATCACAAAAATTAACGAAAATGTCACCAAATCGATGAAAATTCAATATCTTAGAAAGAATATAGGAATCTACTATAAGTTTTACATTTTTTGTTCGTCCGTCCGTGGCGTTTGACAAAAAATTTGGCAAAGAATTTGGCGGGTTGTGGCAAATGTCACCAAATTGATACAAATAACGCAAATGGGATGTAATATTTTACAAATTTTGAATTCCCTCATATGACGGGCGTACATTCTGCAAAAATCGTCGAAATCTAAAATAAAAGACTAAATATGCTCAAATGCATCCATTAAATGTTTGTTTTGTACGTTAATTTTGATGATGAAAAGAATAAGACCCATCCCATGACTCTAGAACTAGCCGTTCTCGAAATATTTTAGTTTTTGATTTTCGCATTTTTACTACGTCTCTTTTGAAAAATAGTCCAGTTACCCAATGAAAACGAAAATTTGAATTAAAAGTGCAAAATATGTGTTATTTTAAATAATTATGGGTGTTACTTTGTGCAATTAAACTCAATTTCAGGAAATATTGAAGAAGTAAAGAGAAAAGGAATTTGAGTCTGCAGGAAAAGTGACTGCCATCAGATTTTCAACACTTCACAATATAGTTGAAAAGTTTTTATAGCTTTGTTCATTCTGTATGTCTGTCTGCACATGATAACTACCGTAGAAATGACTTTATCAAAATGAGATTTTAGTATGTTGTTGAGACGGGCTGTGAGACATATGGGAATGTAAATAAATAATATCACCCAGACCCAATTAGTTTGGGACTGAACCCGGGTTGAAAGAATGAAATACATTGAACCCATGGGACCTCATTTCTCAAAAATTTTTAAGCGAAGTTAAAATTCGCAAATTGCCTTGAAATTCTTTTAGGACGTATTCAAATTATTTCATAAAAGGTATAAAAAAGTTTTCAACAAAATAGTTTTGGTTGTTTTTTAAATAAAAATTAAAATAATAATGAAACCCATATAATTTGAAGAGGTCACGTGACCCTCTTTAAAATAAAAGAGTATCATCATTTTTTCCAGAGTCAAAATCATGATTTTGACTCTGGAAAAGTTCTTTTAAATTCATATTGAGTGTTGCATCCGTCCTAAACCCGTTTTATTGTTGCGAATTTTCGGCGCATCTATATTCTGCGCCAACGCAATGGCCCTATTTTTGAGTTTAAATGATCCTCAAACCTTGATTATTTCGACAACGAAGCCTAATTTTAACTTAAGCAGAATGTAAACAAATCAAGATATAAGATGAGTTGTATAAGAATTGCTGAATACATTACAGAATACAACATTCACTGCTTGTATGTAGAGAGCTAGACGATTTATGTTTCGATGAAATCATTTGAATAATGTTAACTTTTTTCTATGAAGTTTTAAGTTTTCAAGTAAAATAAATGATTGTAGTTCTGGGATGATTAAAAAAATATCAGCGGTGAATGTATCGCATTTCATAGATGTGTAAATAAAATTGCATTTCAGTTGGAAAGTGTTTCATAATCAATGCTTTATGCATGATTGATCTTTCTCATTTTATAATTGCTTGATAAGTTTATTAAATTTATCTGCTTCATTTAAATGAGTTGTAAAGTAAATTGACTGAAACATGAAAGTGAATATTATAAAAAAAACACGCTGAATAAAATATAAGCTGAAATTAAATGGTAAACCTAAATGCATATAATGTAGAATGTATATAATATAATGTATATAGTGTATATAATAGTCAAGTATATATAGTCAAGTTAATATATAACAAGCTTGAAATGACTCAATAAGCTAACAACAGCATGCAGATTGGAAGACGTGGAACAAAAGATAATTCACAAAATGAATTGCTAGCTTAGCGATTTTTTATCTGATTAAGACAAATTTTCAGGACACACTTAAAATATTATAATGATTTTGTATTTCAAAATTTTAAAATTTATTTTTTCTATTGCAAAAATTTACGGCAGTTCATGTCTAGAAAGAAAGTATGGATATATTTCACAGATTACTTGCTTCTGGAATTCTTCTATATTTTTAAATTAAAATTTATTATCAATATAACCACATATTCAGTTAAATTAAAAAAATCATTGAAACAAAGTATTTTATAAAAAAAAAAAATCCCAAGACGAAATTTTTTATGCAAAATTTGGATGACATTTTAGATGAAATTTCATATCACAACTAAAAATTTAATATTTTTATCAGGGAGGGGTGAGTGTACCTCTTGGGGGAGGGGCTTCGACCTCCCCTCTTGGTTACGGCTCTGGCCACGTTACAAATTGATTTACTTCAGACAAATATTCATGACTGTGGAAATGGACTCAAGTTAGCGTGGGTTTACAAAAAACAAGATAGTGTTGCGAACGCACAATATTCCTTTTGGCACCTCTTCTTTCGTCTGCCTCGAAGACCAGGCGAAGAAAATACAGTTTCCATGACGTCAGCATGACGTGAGCCCAGGGTTTCCAAGATTTCCCAGTTAGAAGAAGGGTTGCCAGATTGAGCGACATTTGGAATGTTCCAGAAACTTCTCGATGGAACGATTATTCTTTGAGATATAGAGATTTCCAGAAGTTTCGATGAAGAGACTATAAGGAGTCATCACTGAATCGGGAAGTTCAGTGAACGAGTTTATAGCTACAGTGGATTGTGATTTCTGTCAATGTTCTGAGAATAGTAGGTGTTGTTTTGCGAAATTATTTTCACCAGTATTTTGAAAATATTATGGCTTATTTTGTGTATTTAGTGGAGTATATAAGTGCTGTTTGATTGTATAGTGTTCATGTTTACTTTGTGCTTGTGAATAAACGTAGGTTATCCAGAAACTTGGACTCGTTCTTGTATCTTGAGTGTACACCCAAGATTCTACAGGATACGTTTGTAGCACTAACAATACATTCAACTGGATGTCTCTAAAATTAATGTCTGAAAGGGCGATACATTTAATATTAACTTTATAGAATTTTCTGCCCTGCAAAACGGATGATTGTTCTACAATATTCAGAACAGATATATGCTAATTATCTTTATTTTTCCAGCAATACATGATAACATATAAGGAAAATATTGTAATCGTGTCGAAAATCGCAACTCAATTTTTTGGCGCATCGACACGTTTTAGGACTTCTGAAACACGAAAAGAATTATTAAAGAAATAAAGAGAAAATGAGTCTGTAGGGAAAGTCATGTACTTCCCACATCAGATTTTTTTAGCACTTTACAACATAGTTGAAAAGTGTTTATAACTTTGTTCATTCTGTCTATCTGTCTGTCCGTTAGCACGATAACTGCCGTAAAAATGACTTTATGAAAATGAAATTTTAGTATGTTGTTCAGACGGTTTGTGGGACCTATGGGAATATAAATAAATTATATCACCCAATCAGTTTTGGATTGAACCCGGGTTGAAAAAATGAACTACACTGAGCCCTATGGGACCTAATTCTTCAAACATTTTTTTAAGCAAATTTAAAATTCACAAATTGCTTCGAAAGTTTTAGAAAATATTCAAATTATCCCATAAAATATATAAAAAAAATTTCAGTAAAATATATTCAGAAGTTTTTTAAATAAAAATAAAAGTATTAATTACACTCTTTAAATGAAGAGATCATGTGACCCCACTTCAAAATGAAATAGGGCATCCAACTTGTGTCAAAATCCTGACTTTTAAAGTTCTCTTTAATTTATATTTAGTAACATATCCGTCCTAAAACAGCTTTATTTTTGCTTAATTTCTGTGCATCTACATTCTGAAACAACGCAATTACAATATATTTGAGATTAAATGATTATCCAACTTTGATTATTTCTACAACGAAGCCTAATTTTCACTTATAGATAATGCAAATTCCAAAATATGTAGAGTGAGTTGTATAAGAATTGCTGCATTTCTTTAACGCAAAATTATTTAGCTCATGGAGTGTGCAATATAGCTGATATGAATGAAACATTCATTGATTTTCAGACAGAGAAAAAGACAATTTTTACTGAAGACGATGAAGTTTTAAGCATAGAGTTTAATTACTTGTACCTCCATGCTCTTAAGTTTTTAAATAACATAAATTATTATAGTATTGTGATGATTGAAATGAATGGAAAAAAGTTTATGAATGAAATGCTGCTTTTACAGAGAGAGCCTCGCATGTTATATTTCGATGACGTCATTTGAATAAAGTTCGTTTGTTTTCGATGAAGTTTTCAAATATAATAAATTAATGTAGTATTGTGATAATTTGAAAAATATTTCCGAGGAATGTATCGCATTTTAGAGATGTTTAAATGGCATTGCATTTCAGTTGGAAAGTGTTTCATAATCAATGCTTTATGCATGATTGATCTTTCTTTCTTTAATTTTACCAGTCATTAGGGCCATATCATTAAAGCCATTCATTCCAAATTGTTCTAATCTTTCAAATATAATACTGAACTTGTGAATATTCGATTATATGTTTTATATAAATAAACTCATACCTGAATTTCCAACGCCCATCTTCTTACCCGATATATGCCTTAGACATGACGAGTGATGTTAAAACAGTTTTAATTCGAACTCAATAAGAAAGTAATTCACATGAATCCTCCAAATGGCGGCTAAACATACATCGGAACATAGAATGCTGTGATTCATTGCCATTGAGAATCATAAACAGAAAGTCAAGCAGACGATTCTGATCATTGAGTTTCTGGACACGGAAAGAAACGAGAGATATTTGGAGAATCATGGAGTTAAAAAGGAAGAGATAAAACTCCTATGGATAAAACGCTAGAAAATGCCAAAATGTTTTGAAAATTAGATCTAGGTGTCGCTGGTGTTAACAAAGGAGTCTCTATTGTTAGTTGACACAACAGAGAAGCGTAGTACTGAGTATATGTATTTTTGGATATTTTTATATTCTGGTTCTCTCATAATTCCCTCATTAACCAGTATTTATTCATAGTTGTAGGATAGAGTACAGAATAGAGGGAGGTAAATAGAAATTGGAAGGTAAAATAATTTCGAATACGTAGAAATATTCTTTATTGTTTCAGCTCTAATTCGCATTGCGCTAATGATTTATTACTTTCCTTATATACATAATGTATAAGGAAAGTATTGTGACGGGGTCGAACATTCGAATTCGAGTTTTCGACGGGAGAGCACGTTTTAACCATCTCTGATCACGAATCAAACATTTGTTAGGTGATGTCTGTGTGTGTGTGTGAAAGTATGTGTGTGGGTGTGTGTGTGGGTGTCAGTGAGTCTGTGGAGACGATATCTCACGAACGAATGGAACGATTCGAATGAAATTTGGAGCAAAAATCACAATCCGTGAATACTGGAAACCTATTGTTTTTAAACGCAATCGAATGTTCAGAACTCCCCTAAATTGTCCAGTGAAATTTTGAAAAAAATCATCAAAAAATCAAAACTTTTAATAAAGTTACGCAAATAGACATTTTTTATGTCATTTTTCATTAGAAAACGATTGACATAAACTAGAACGCTAGCATGAACCGTTCTCGAGATATTGCACATTTTTCAAATAAATTTATCAAAAAATCCCATAAATTAAAAAAAAAATGTTAACTGTTAAGAAACATGTTCACTTTTCATATGTAATATCATGCGATAAATTGGGTGACATCATTCTCGTGGATCTAACTCGTTCCATTAACGAGAAAAGATACTTTGAGTAATACTTTTGTATTTGAACGCCAAAAGTAATTTATCTGGTATAAGAATAGCTTATTTCTCCATCCATAATGCTTGACGAGATTTTGGCGACAAATTTGGCGGAATGTCTCCAACTTGGTGACTTTTTAAATGTTGCCAAATTAACGAAAATCTCGCCAAATAGATAAAAATGACGCTAAATCAATGAAAATGACGACTCATTGAAGAAAATTCAATATCTTGGAAAGAATATAAATATCTACTATAAGAATAACATTTTTTAAAACTGTTTAAGTAGTAAATTCATTGCATTATATAAGGAAAGTCATGTGTTACCCACATCAGATTTTTTCATAAAATGGACAAGTCGAATAAATATTTGAAGCCTATCGCTATAGAAATACATAGAATGCAGGACTTCTTATCTTACCCCAGTGCCACCTGAATGATTGTCTCAAACGATATGGGCGTTTTCTTAATAAGAAATTTTAACTCTTTACTTTTATCGCCATAGTTATAAAATTTAAAAAGAACCCGTCTTTTTTGCGAAATGGCCCGCGAAAATCTCACGTATCCACTCTAGCTGAAATACTAACTGACCCAATTTCATAAAATTTGATAAATGAGTCACGTGTGGGATACTCTGGTTCTGATTAGATTTTGGTACAATTCGGAAAAGAAGAACCTGCTTTTTCTAACGAAATGGCCTGCAAAAATTTATAAAAAGACTACGTATGTTCAAATGCATCCATTACATACTTGTTTTATACGTAATTCTTTGCGAAGAAAGGGATAAGATCAACTGTATTACTCTAGGACTAACCGTTCTCGAGATAGAGATTTTTCGCATTTTTGTTATGCCGCCTTTGGGAAAATGTCCCATTACCAAATAAAAACAGAAATTGAATTAAAAATGCAAATTTAGTGTCATTTTATACAATTAAACTCAATTTAATGAATTATTAAAGACAAAGAAAAAATGTATTTGAGTCTGCAGTGAAAGTCATGTGCTGCCCACATCAAATTTTCTGTTTTATAAAACTGAACTTAATTTATAAAAAGAGAAAGAAAAAATGCATATCGGTCTGTAGTGAAAGACATGTGCTGCCCACAGCAGATTATTTTCCTCTATTAGCTGTAGGTCATGATTCTCTTACATGGATAATCAAGAAGATGGCTTAAAAAGTAATACGGTCAATCTTATATACTTATTTTTGCCAATAAAAAGTTATTATTTACGTTTTAAACAAAACTATATACAATCTATTGAGGTGGGTAACAAAAGAACTTTTTGAGAAAGAAGAGTTATTAAATCTTTCGAGAATTATATAAAATAATCAGATATACGATACTTGCAGATATGTTTGACGTTGCCCCAAATAAATTTAACACTGAAATATTTGCAGTCCAAAATGTGTTCCCAATTAAACTTAAAGTATGGTTTGGATTAATTTATTTAAAACGATTTCAAATTACTAATAGGTAAAATATGTATTTTAATGAGCATTGTTTTTCGTGTAAGTGTAGGAGGAATAATATTTATACGAAAATATTTCCTGGATTCAATGTCATTGCTTGAAAAATTTTTATCGATATAATATTGCGTCTTTAGAAATAAATTTATCTTGGAAGAGTATTTAAAATTTTAACTTTTATATAAGAAAAACAGACACAAAATTGGAAATATTTATGGCCATGAACCTCCAATTTTATTGAATTTAATTAGCCAGTGAAAAAGCGTGTAAATTCGTCGAGCCTTTCTCGAGTTATAAGCGATCATGACAAACATATGTAGAAAGAAAAGGATGATTAATTGTCGTTATTCCGCACTTCGGTATAAGGGGATAAAACCCGCATCAGAATATTTATTTCCTGGTCTAAACCTTACTACTGAGGAAAAAAAACATCTGCGACCTCCAAAGTTATGTGAAAACTCGAGTTGAGATTTTCGATTCAAATCTTTTCACTATACATTACCAAGCATTGTAGGGAAAGTAACAAAAGGAGTACTTTAAGCAAAGTGGTAAGTGGCTATAGGATTTCAGATAAAAATTCCCTGATTTCGAGATGATATTTCTAAAAATTGCCTGATATATATCACTATCTACTTTTACTATCAGTTTAACAAGCGTAAAAAATCTGATGTGGGCAGTACATGACTTTCCCTGCAGACTCAAATTAGTTTTTTTTATTTCTTTAATAATTCATGAAATTGAGTTTAATGGCACAAAATAACACTAAATTTGCATTTTTAAATTCAATTTCTGTTTTTAGTTGGTAATTTTTCCAAAGGCGGCATAACAAAGATGCGACGAATCTCAAATATCTTGAGAACGGTTCGTCCTAGAGTAATAGAGTTGTTAATCTTTTAATCGTCAAAAATTACATATAAAACATGCATTTAATGGATACATTTGAACATACGTAGTCTTTATTTTAGAGTTTGGGGACTTTTTGCTGGCCATTTCGTAAAAAAAGGCAGGTTGTTCTTTTCCGAATCGTACCAAAATCTAATCAGCACCAGAGTTTCCACAAGTAACTTATCTACCCAATTTTATGAAATTGGGTCAATCAGCATTTCAGCTAGAGTGGATATATGAGATATTTTGCTGGCCATTTCGTAAAAAAAGGCTGGTTTTCTTATTCCGAATCGTACCCAAAACTAATCAGCACCAAGGTCACACTCAAGTGATTTACCTACCAAATTTTATGAAATTCGATCCATTAGTTTTTGAGTTAGAGTGGTAACATACATTAGACAGACAGAGACACACCCACACACACACACAGTCATGCTAAAATAGTATTTTCGTATTCTAGAGTTCCCAAAACGTGTCTATCCGTTGAAAACTTGAGTTGCGATTTCTCGCATGATTCCAATACTTTCCCTATACATTAACATGCATTCCAGGGAAAGTAATAATACCTTTACGTTTCTACGTATTCCACTACGCAGGCTGTTTATTTACATTCATATCAATTAATAAAATTGGAAAGTAAAAAGTCAATTAATAAAATTGAAAGTGGTCATTAAGAATAAATAATTAAAATGAATTACTTTCAGCATTGAAAACTATAATAATCAAAGTATAGTATTCATGAAAGAGTTATATAAGAACAATATTATTATAAGAATATTAATCCTTCAAGCATAAAATTCTAAATAAACTATAAAACTCGGTGTTCTGTAAAATCCAGTCAAGAATTCGTATAACTAAATATCGCTTATCGTAATTAAATTATGTATAAGCAGAAACAGTATTTTTTAAATCTGCTTTTCCCGTCATATGAAATATCTTGACAATTTTCAAAACAATTAAGATGTGGGGGGTGGGGGGATCACTGAGAAACGTTGACATTTTAAAGCTCTCATTTCGACTTCAATGCTCTCTGAAATTTTAAATCGCTCTTCTTTTTATTGAAGTGTCCAACAAGCTGTTTCTCGTCACGTGAAATGCTATTGAGGAATTCTACTCATGTGTATTGTCGTGAGGCAGGAGAAAGCTGTGATTACCAAAAAAAAATCCAGTTTCCCTGTGATTTTACAAGTTCTTTTTTAGGAATTCCCTGATATTTCCTCAATGTTTCCAGAATGTTGATATTCCCTTATGATTTCTTTAATTCCAGGTTCTGTAGCCACCCTGTGAATTCATCATAACATGCAGAGTTGTAGCTATAGACGGCATTCAAAAGGGGCTGGCGTGACATTCAAGGGGAGCTCAACAATCTTGAAGAAGGGGCTCGCCGAAACAGTTAATCAGAAGCATTTATTAAATAGTTAATTTATATGGATTGAAAAATGTAATAGTAACAAATAATTGCATATTTATAATTGCAAACTAAGAGCTGATTATTAATATCCATATAGCTACTATATACATCAATACTAATATATAATAATTACAATTAATTTTTATACAATCATTAACTAGTAGCAAAACTGTTAATTAATTGAAGAAAATTTCTGAAAGTTAATACAAGTTAATGCTTAATATTAACTCTTTATTACTTATTAGTTGATTTTGACTCTTGAATATATAAAAGTGAACCCCGTAATAACACAAAAGTATGCAAATACTATTGTCTTTATTTTTAAATTAAATATGAAAATAAATGGATTGTCAATATAACTACAAATTCAGCTAAATTAAGTAATCTTTAAAACAAAGTAATTTATAATAAGATGTCACAAAGAAATTTTTTATGCATAATTTGGATGACATGTTTTTAATATTTTTTTGACAGGGGGGGGGGGCTGAGTATACTTCTTGAGGGGGCTTAGCCTCCTATGGCCCCTTCTCTAACGTGTTGGGAAAATCATGGTCTGTCTATATAGAATAGAAACAAGGAAAATCAATATCTTAAGTATTAGAAGGATGTGGGGAAAATCTGTTCATTTTTCCTGCTCTACCCAATCTCTTTTCTGCTTGGTTGTATAACTCTTTGGCACCCTCCTCCCCGGGATCCGAAGATTATAATCGGACAGTCGCACTCACTGGAGCATCTAGACCACAAACACTACTGATAGGGGACAATATCTGTCCAATGAGAAGCGAGAAATAGAGAAAAATATAAATAATGAAAATATGACCCACGCAAGATGTTTGAGACAAAAAGACCTTTATTACTTTTCCCCTGCAATGCATGGTAATATACAGGGTGTCCCAAAAAGATTGAAACGCTCTTTAATTGTTGGAGATAAATGGGCAATGTAAATTGCAAAAATGTTGAAAGTAAGGTAGGAAATAAGATTACGTTTATGTTCTCCCATTCATTTCCAAAAAGTTACTCTTTTTAAATTTTTATACGACCCCCTTAGACACATTGGGTCAATCAGAAAATTTATACTTTTAATGCAAAGAGATCATTAAAAAAAAACTGCATATCTGTATCTTTAAATTCAACTGAATTATGATAAAGGAAAACATTTGACTTATGTCACTTTTCCTTACCACGTGAAAGGCTGCTTCATCAGTGAAAATAGGGATCATAAACAAATGGACGATGGAAATGGTTTAGATCAAAAATACGTTAATATGTGTCAAAATTGTTTATCACAAATGCAAAATGCATCTAAATAAAGCATTATACAGACAGAGATCATATAAAGCAGTGGTACTCACTATACGTTTGGGGTTCTCCTATGTATTATCATCTAGTTGTATATTTTTTGTGATATGTCACACATTTACATTTCTAATTTGATATAGAGTCCCCATTTACAATGTTCCATTTTCAATTCAATATAACTCGCTCAATTTTAAAGATACAGATATGCGGGTTTTTTTAACGATCTTGTTGCATCAAAAATAAAAATTTTCTGATTGACCCAATTTGTCTAAGGGGGTCGCATAAAAATTTAAAAAATGTCACTTTTTGAAAATGAATGGTAGAACTGTTTCATTAACGTAGTCTTATTTCCTACCTTACTTTCAAATTTTTGCAATTGACATTGCTTACTTATCTCCAACAGGTAAAGAATTAAAGCGCGTTTCAATCTTTTTGGGACACCCTGTATATGGAAAGTATTGGAATCGAATCGAAAATGGCAACTCAAGTTTTAAGCGGATCTACACGTTTTGGGACCTCTAGAACCCGAGAAAGCTATTTTGAGCGTGATATCTGTGTGTGTCTGCTGTCTGTGCAATGTGTGAGGGTTCTGTTATTATTTATTATCACTTTATTCTAATTCTACGTTTTCCTGATTTTAATTGATGTCCTAAACATCTCAACTTTCATTTCGAAGCATCGCATACTCACGATGGGCCAGATCTATATCGTTGCAAATAATTTGTATATAGATTTGCAATATATATGTGTTTTGAGTTCCCAATGAAGCTAGCTGTCAATAAAGTTGTTTATGTGTTAAATATCGTATAATTCCCTTGTCCAACTCTAGTCATCACGTTATTGGAAGTTTAATTTAGAGTGAAGCCAATTGGAATGGTTCATACAAGAGTCATGTTCAAGGGTTGAAATAAAATAGTACTTTGCAAAAGTATGTATTCATTCAAAAACTAATGGACCCAATTTCCAAAAATTTTACAGATAAGTCACTTATGGGTGACTTTGGTGCTGATTAGATATGGGTTCGATTCGGGATAAAAGAACCTGCCTTTCTTTTGTTGTTGTTGAAACCCAGACCGTCCGACGTGCCAGAAAGGTGTAAGGTAACTGTTTGAACGGCCGGGAAGTGCCACCCAATTTAGACCGGAACCCAGTGGGGGAGGCATCCACAGGAACCGTACTCTCCTTCCCCTACCACCAACCTCTCGGAAGGACTTACGGACCCACATGTTTAACGTGATCGTACTCCGCATGAACACGGCGGCAGTTGTGGCAGCGTGCAAATCCAGCGCGCAAACCACCGAGCTACCGCGCCCGAAATGTGCCAACAGCACGCGGTGTTCCCAGGTGGTCACCCACCCAAGTACTAACCGCGCCCGATGCTGCCTGACTTCGGTAATCTAACGAGAACCGGTGTTTTCAGCACGGTACGGCCGTTGGCACTGCCTTTCTTTTGTGAAATGGTAAAAAAAAAATCGTCATATTCCACAATTGAAAACTACGTATGTTCAAATGTATCCATTAAATGCTTACGTCATTTTGGACAATAAAAAGAATAAGATCGATCCTATTATTTCCCGAGATATTTTAGCTTTTTTGCATTTCTACTACGCCGTCTTTGAAAATACGTTTAGCTACCCAATAAAAAAGAAAATTAAATTTAAAAGTACAAATTCTGTGTTATTTCGAATATTTATGAGCTTTATTTTGTGCCATTAAACTCAATTTAATGAACTGTTAAAAAAATAAAGAGAAAATGAATTTGAGTTCGTAGATAAAGACATGTACTGTTGACATCAGATTTTTCATAGTCTTTACAATGCATTGTATATGCAAAATAGCACCTACAATACACAGTTTATATGCTACACATTACAATACATAGTATATAGCAAAAGCATTTCGATACGATCTGAATTTCGAATTAGAGTTTTTGATTGAGTTAATGATTTACTTGGCATGCGTATTTGTACAATGTATTTATCAAAAAACGACCTGTCTCAACTTCATAAATTAGCAACTTATGAATTACTTGTGACTGTGGGTTGACACAAAGTAGCTGAAGTTCCTTTTCTTTTTCTTTTTTTTTGTAAGTTTACAATTAACAAGAAAGATCAATCATGCATAAAGCATTAACTATAAAACACTTTCCAACTGAAATGCAAATTTTATTTAAACATCTCTAACATGTGATACATTCAGCGGTGATTTTTTAAAATATTACAGGAATACAGTAATTTATTATATTTGAAAACTTAAAACTTCATCGAAAAAAACTGAACTTTATTCAAATGACGTCATCGGAATATAAATGGCCTGATTTTCTATATAAAAGCAGTGACTGTTTCACTCATACACTTTTATTCCAATCTCCACAGCTAAATAATTTGGCGTGAAAAAAATTCAGCCATTCTTATACAACTCCTCTTACAATCCCTTGTTTACATTCCATATCACTAAAATGAGGCTTTGTTGTAGAAATAATCAAAGTTGGATGATCATTTAAACTCAAAAATAGTATCATTGCGTTGGCGTAGAATATAGATACACAAAAAATACGCAAAAATAGAGCGGTTTTAGGGCGGATGCAATACTCAATATAAATGTAAAGGAAATTTAAAAATCACGATTTTTACACTGAAAAAAAGAAATGGATGCCCTATTTTATTTCGAAGTGGTTCACATGATCTCTTCATATAATATGGGTGTCATTAATATTTTAATTTTTATTTAAAAAGCTATTGAACCTATTTTACTGAAATTTTTTTATATATTTTATGGGATATATTGAATAATTCCTAAAATTTTCGAAATAATTTGTAAATTTTAATTCCGCTTAAAAGATGTTTGAAAAACGAGGTCCCATAGTGTTCTATGTATTTTACATTTTCAATCAGGGTTCAATCCAAAACTCATTGGGTGACATGATATTATTCATTTCCATTCCCATAGATCCCACAGACCGTATCAGCAACATACTAAAATTTCATTTTGATAAAGTAATATTTATGGCAATTATTGTGAGACCGGACAGACACTCAGAATGAACAAAATCATAAACACTTTTCAACTATGTTGTAAAGTGTTAAAAAAATCTGCATGTCTTTACGATAATTGTAAATTGTCTTGCAACTTTTTCACTATTAATAAAGCGCCAACGGCCCTACCGTGCGGAAAACACCGGTTCTCGTTAGATAAACGAAGTCAAGCAGCATCGGGCGCGGTTAGTACTTGGGTGGGTGACCACCTGGGAACACCGCGTGCTGTTGGCACATTTCGGGCGCGGTAGTCCGGGTCCGGTGGTGTGCGCGGTGGATTTGCACGCTGCCACAACTGCCGCCGTGTTCATGCGGAGTACGATCACGTTAAACATGTGGGTCCGTAAGTCCTTCCGAGAGGTTGGTGGTAGGGGAAGGAGGGTACGGTCCCTGTGGATGCCTCCCCCCACTGGGTTCCGGTCTAAATTGGGTGGCACTTCCCGGCCGTCCAAACGGTTACCTTACATCTTTCTGGTAGGTCGGACGGTCTGGGTCTCAACAACTATTAAAAAAGCGAGAACATTAAAAGTGAAAAAAAAAACTTCAAAGTTTAACACGCAGCGCATAATATATAAATCTTTCCCATGGTTATCTAAATCCATGGTTATCTGTCTGTCCGGTAGCAGACTACCGGACAGACAGACAGACTAAAAGAATGAACAAAGTCATAAGCACTTTTCAACTATGTTTTAAAGGGTTACAAATGAGCCAAATCATAAAAAGAGAAATTTGTTTTTAAAAAAATTACGCATTTGAAGTAAGTTTGAAATTCATCTATCCCTTTGGATGATGTAACACAATAAATACAAATAGCTTACATCTGCTTTTAGCTTACATCTGCTTTTATGTAATAATATTTCCCTTTACAATTTTTCTCTTGTAAAGGTAATGATATTTTTTAACCCCTTCCAACATAGTTGAAAAGTGTTAATGACTTTGGTCATTCTGTCTGTCTTTCCGTTCGCACAGTAACTGCCGTAAAGATGAAATTGTTGGGAGGGTCTGAAATGAAATTGTTGGGAGGGTCTGAAATGAAATTGTTGGGAGGGTCTGAAATGAAATTGTTGGGAGGGTCTGAAATGAAATTGTAGGGAGGGTCTGAAATGAAATTGTTGGGAGGGTCTGAAATGAAATTGTTGGGAGGGTCTGAAATGAAATTGTTGGGAGGGTCTGAAATGAAATTGTTGGGAGGGTCTGAAATGAAATTGTTGGGAGGGTCTGAAATGAAATTGTTGGGAGGGTCTGAAATGAAATTGTTGGGAGGGTCTGAAATGAAATTGTTGGGAGGGTCTGAAATGAAATTGTTGGGAGGGTCTGAAATGAAATTGTTGGGACGATCTGTGGGACCTATGGGAATGTAAATGAATGATATCATGGTTTCGGATTGAACTCGGGTTGAAAAAATGAAATACACTAAACCCTATGGGACCTCATTTTTCACACATTTTTAAGCGAAATTAAAAAACAAATTATTTCGAAAATTTTAGAAATATTTAAATTATCCCATAAAATATATAAAAAAAATTTCAGCAAAATAGGTTCTGTAGTTTTTTAAATAAAAATTAAAATAATAATGATACATATATTGCATGAAGAGATCGCGTGACCCACTTCAAAATAAAATAGCGCATCCGTCTTTTTTTTTTCCCCCAATGTACATCGTGAATTTAAAAATTCTTTTAAATTTATATCTAGTGTTGCATCCGTCCTAAAACCGCTTTACCTTTGCGTATTTTCTGTACATCTATACGCAGCGCCAACGCAATGACAATAATTTTGAGTTTAAATGGTCATCCAACTTTGATTATTTCTACAACAAAGCCTCTTTTTAATGGATGTAGAATGTAAACAAGTGATTGTAAGATGAGTTGTATAAGAATGGCTGAGTTTTTTTCACTCAAAATGGTTTAACTCTGGAGTCTGGAATAAAAGTGTATGAATGAAATATTCAACGCTTTTACATAAAGAGTCAGACGATTTATATTTCAATGACGTCATGTGAATACAGTTCATTTTTTTCGGTGACGTTTTAAGTTTTCAAGTAAAATACATTATTGTAGTTCTGTGATCATTAAAAAAATATCACCGTTAATTGTGTTGCATTTTCCAGATGTTTAAATAAAATTGCATTTCAGTTGGAAAGTGTTTCATAATCAATGCTTCATGCATGATTGATCTTTCTTGTTTACTTTTAATCAACTTCACTCGTCTTTTGGACTTTCTATCAGGTAGATCACTTTCTCCAGGGTTACTGAGATTTAATCCAGTCTTACTCTTACTTCTCAGTATTTTCAAAGACGATGTCGCAAAAATGCGAATCATTAAAATGTCCCGAGAACGACTAGTCCTCTATTGTAATAGGGATGGTCTTGATCCTTCCATTGTCCAAAATGGCGTATAAAATAAGCATTGAATGGATACATTTAAGCATACGCAGTCTTTTATCTTAAATTTGGAAGATTTTTACGGGCCGCTTTGTTAAAAAAGGGCAGGTTCTTAAATCCCGAATCATTACAAAATTTTATCAGCACCAGGGTCATCCACAAATGACTTCAAAAATGTTATGAAATTCTGTCTATTAGTTTGAGTTAGAGTGGACACACACACACACACACAGAGAGATAGAGAGAGAGAGAAAGAGGGAGGGGTGGAGAAGGGAAAAGAGAGAGGGGAGATAGAGAGAGGGGAGAGATGGGGGAGAGAGGGGGAGAGGGAAGAGAGAGGGAGACAGGGGAGAGAGAGGGGGAGAGAGATACACAGACGTCACCCAAAAAATATTTATTTCAAGTTCTAAAGGTGCCAAAACTTGTAGATCCGTCGAAAACTCGAGTTTCGATTTTTATGCGATTCCATTACTTTCCCTATACATTACCATGCATTGTAGGGAAAGTAAAAAATCTGCTAGCTCCCTCTCTCCATGCAGGGTCAAAAAGAGCAAGTCTTACTAATGAAGCTCCATGTAAAGGCCTGAGAAGGTGACAAGGGGTGCATGTAACGGTGACATTTTCTTCCTATTTTATTTCTTCGTCTGATGTACTATAGATTCTAGGAACACAGATCTCTGGGCCAATATAGAAAACTTTGAACGGAAAGAATCCCAAGAAATGCCAGTATTTTAGCATTTATCCTAATTCTTACTTTTCCTATATACATAATATAATATAGGAAAAATGTTATGATGGGGTTGACAATTCGAATCCGATACTATGACAGAAGAGCGCGGTTAAGCATTCCTGAACTCGAATCGCATGTTTTTAAGGAGATGTCTATGTGTGTGACTTTTAGTGTCTGTGCGCATGTATGTTAGTGTGTGTGTGTGTGTGTGTGAGAGAGAGAGAGAGAGAGAGTGTGTGTGTATGTATTACGTGTGTATGTATATATGTGTGTATGTAATGTGTATATGTGTGTGCATGTATGTATATATGTGTATGTACATGTATTTTAATGTGTATATATGTGAGTGTGCATGTATGTTAATGTGTGTGTACATGTATGTTGGTTGTGTATGTGCGTGTGTGTGAGAGTATATGTGTGTGTGCATGTATGTTAGTGTGTGTATGTGTGTGTGCATGTATATTAGTGTGTGTGTGTGTGTTCATGTGTGTGCGCATGTATGTTAGTGTGTGCATGAGAAGAGTGCATTTGCGTATGTATATATTTGTTATTGTGTATGCATGTTTTTTAATTTCTGTGCGTCGGTGAGTCTGTGTGTGTGTGTCTTTTAGTGTCTGTATGCACGTATGTTAGTGTGTGTGTGAGAGTGCATGTGTGTGTGGAGGTATATGTGTGTATGTATGGTTTTTAATGTCTGTGTGTCGACGATTCTGTGTACATGCATGTTTGTGTGTACATATGTACGATAGTGTACATGTACGCGCTCGTGAGACTCTGAATGCAGTTTCTCACAAACTAATGAAGTTTTCGAAAAATTATTGAGTTCGATTATTACAATAAGTGAATACAAGACCCTTATTAATGTTTAACGCAATCAAATATTCGAAAGACATCCTTTCTCACCTCAAATTTTCAAATGAATTTAAAAAAAAATCATATAAAATTAGGAATTTCAATAATGATAACCAAGAAAGATCAATCATGCTTAGAGCATTGATTATGAAACACTTTCCAACTTCAATGCAATTTTATTTAAACATGTCTAAAATGCAATACATTCCTCGATAATATTTTAAAACTTATCACAATACTACAATAATTTATTATATTTGAAAACTTAAACCTTCATCGAAAAACATGAACTTCATTCAAATGACGGCATTGAAATATAAATTGCCTGGTTTAAACATCTCTAACATGCGATACATTCCTCTGTAATAATTTTAGAATTATCATAATACTACGATAATTTATTATATTTAAAAACTTCATCGGAAACAACTGAAATTCATTCAAATGACGTCATAGAAAAATATAACATACCTGGCTCTCTCTATAAAAGCAGCATTTCATTCATAAATAATTTCCCATTCATGTCATTCATCTCAATACTATAATAATTTATTTTACTTAAAAATTAAGACCATGGAGCTACAAGTAATTAAACTCTATGCGTAAAACTTCATCGAAAAAAATTGTCCTTCTCTTTGTAAAATCAATGAATATTTCATTCATATCAGCTATGCAGACTCCATGAACTAAATGATTTTGTGTTAAAGAAATATAGCAATTCTAATACAACTCATTCTACATATTTTGTTCTTAACATTTTACATAAGTGAAAAATAGGCTTCGTTGTGGAAATAATCATATTTGGATGAGCATTTAAACTCAAATATATTGTAGTTGCAAATATATTGCAGTTGCGTTGTTTCAGTATGTAGATGCACAGAATTCAAGCAAAAATAAAGTGGTTTTAGGGCGGATACAGCACTCAATATGAATTAAAAAGAACTTTAAAAATCACGATGTTGAGAAAATATGGATACCATATCTCATTTTGAAGTAGGTCACGTGATCTTTTCATAACATGGTCACGTGATCGCTTCATATAAGAGGTGTAATTATTGTTTTAATTTTTATTTAAAAAATTACTGAATATATTTCGCTGAATTTTTTTTTTATATATTTTATGGAACAATTTGAATATTATCTAAAATTTTCGAAGCAATTTGTGAATTTTAAATCCGCTTAAAAAATGTTTGAAAAATTAGGTCCCACAGGGCTCAATGTATTTCATTTTTTCAACCCGGGTTTAATCCAAAACTAATTGGGTGATGTTATTCATTTATATTTCCATAGGTCCTGCAGACCGTCTGAACAACATACTAAAATTTCATTTTGATTAAGTCATTTTTACGGCAATTATAGTGCTAACGGACAGACAGACAGACAGACAGAATGAACAAAGTCATAAACACTTTTCAACTTTGTTGTAAAGTGTTAAAAAAATGATTATTTCAAACATAATGTTTCATAAGAAAACAAATAATACATTGATTTTAGAACATTAGTATAAACTATTTTTGAGATATTGCACGATTTTTGAATGAAAGTTTGAAAAAGAATCATTAAAAAAAAAAAAAAAATCAAGACCTTCAACCATGTTCAATAAACGGTTATTTCTCCTGTGATTATTTTTTTCCTTATAAAATGAATGACAAAGCTTAGAAACGAGTGGAACCGCGTTTGAGATATTTCAAGGTTTCGAAATAGATTTTAAAAAAATTATATGTATGTACATATATATATTATATACGCACTACATGTGCTTTATGAGCACCTGCCTTTGATAGCAAGTAAGTCACAAGCATTAGACTGTTACAGGTAATATAAATTATTACTAATATATATATATATATACATATTATATATATATATATATATATATATATATATATATAAACATAAAAATATAAATTAGTAAATCCAATGTTAGAATGTAAGTAGTAACTCATAATACACTATTCCAAAATTTTCTATAAAATACAAAGAAATAAAAGAAATTATAACATAAAGAGGAAATTATAAAGCGTAATGCAGGTCATAAAGACAAAGACAATCAACAAATTTCAAAGATGAGGAATGAAAGTAGGAAAACAAAAAAATCAAGCAAAAAAGCTTGCACATGGAAGAGCTTTAGGCTTAAGATATGTTCATTTCGAAAAAATTCTCGTCAAGTCCATATATCCCTTCGAAATGAACACAAAAATGCTTGTTTCTGAAACACAAGATAGATTTTATCTATAAACTTGTGTTATATGGACGACAAGCATATAGATTGGAAAAATAAAGGAAACATAAATACCTTAAAATAAATACACTTCATTAGTACAACCATGACGAGCAAAATATGACTAGACCAATGTTGCCATATGCAGAAATGAAAAGATGTGATTTGCCGTTGCCAAAGAGAGTAATAAAAACTGTACTGCGTAAAAGCAATAAAATGAGATATTCAACAGTTAAAACTTCAAGATAAAAAGATGAAAAAATAATTTCAAGGGAATGAAGAAGTACGGCTAAAATAAGATACTAAGGAGAGATTATGAGAATTTTAGGATAATCGAAACTTATTAACTATACCATTTGCTAAATATGCAGGATATTTATACATTTTACTGGTAATTTTGAGGTTATTAATGTGCAAAGCATGAAATTTTTTATCTGATAATCTATAAATTCTAAAAAGTTGATTAAGTATAATATTTCTAAACAATTGAATCGAGTTGCAGGAATTAAAAGGTAATAATTTATTAATATTAAATTTAAAAAAATCTATTTTATCATATAAATTAGTAACTATCCCATGAGAAGGTTCTATAATTAGATTTAAATCCAAATAATAAATATTAATACTAATAGTAGTTTCATTAGGTATTAATTCCAAATTATCCGGATAGAAATCTATATCTATGACATAGTTTTTAGTAAATACAAGACAAATCAGATCATCTACATATCTGTAAATTTTATAATCTGTTGAAGTAAAGAATTTTTGATATTGATATAGGTATAAATTAGCTAACATACTGCTACTACAGCCACCTTGTGGAACACCTGAGACTTGTAAGTATAATTTATTGCCTTGAAAGTTACAATTATTGAAAAGAACAAAATGGAGAAGCTTAAGAAAATTGGTAAATTTAGTAAGATGAGAATGATTAGTAATATAAGCATTATATGAAGCTAAAATGACAACATATAGATCAGTGATCTTAATATTATTAAATAGATCATTAAAATCAAAAGTTTGAAATCCTATTATTTTACCAAGAGTTTTTAATTTATTTTTTAATTCTTTACTGTTATTTAGAATAATGTAGTTATCACTAGAATCTCGTAAATTAATATTTAGTACATTTAAATAATTTAGTAATAATTTACTAGCAGTAGTAGAGTATGAATTATGACCACTCTTTACAGTTCTAAATTTAATAGGATTTTTATGAAATTTAGGAATAAGCACAATATATGGAAATGTCAAAAATTTATTATTAATATCTAAATCACTATACATATTGATAATTTTCAATTTGACACTATTAACAGAGTGTGAATCAATTTTAAATAGAACTATTATTCTTTAAATAATCTAGCAGATATTGAATATAGAATTTTTTACAAATAATAGCATAATTATTAGAGGCTTTATCAACATAAGTAATAACAAAAGATCTATGTAAATCATTAACAGAGTGATTTATATTATCCATATTATATATAGATCTAGATAAATTAATACTACAAATGGCATTTTTAATAGATCTTAAAATAGTAAATTTCCACATATTAAATGCCTCTAAAGGCTGAGCACATTTAGAAGCTAATCCATAAATAAATTTATCAAGGTCATATATATATATATAAACATATGTATATATATGTATATATATATATATATATGTATATACATATATGTATATATGTATATATAGATATATATATGTATATACATATATATATATACATGTATATACATATATATATATACATATATACATATATATATATATACATATATATATATACATATATATATATACATATATACATATATATATACATATAAAAATAAGTATATCACGAACGGAACTCCTATTTAAGTAAAGGAGAAAACAGAAACCTTACAGAGGATGTGGCGCTTAGCAGCTCTGCATCCAGAGTGGCATATAAGGATATAAACAAGAAGAAAAAATAAGCGAGAACAGGAGTGACCATATGATTTGCATAGAATGGCAGGGGTGGATTGCGACACCCCTTTCCCGCTTAAAGCAGCTTTTACGACCCGGGCAGCGCTCACGGCACCAATGTAACTCAATGGTCAATCTCCCACATGTGCAAAGACAGAAGCACCCGAACGGACACAAAAGCAAAGATGGAACCAAGCATGGAAGAGATACACCCTACAATCCAGCTTGAAAACACAACTTTTTATAAGGGAAAGTCGCACATGCGCGAAAAGACTTCATGATGATAGGATCGCAGATATGAAAATATATATGATTAAGAATACTCATTTAGAATCAAACAATGCACAATGTCTTTCTTTGAAAAAGGAATAGTTATAATGTTGTAAAAAATATCTAGGGTCATTTCTTTTTAATGCATCATTTATTATTTTATTACATTCATAAATGCAGTCTTTTTTAAAAGTACTGTAGTTTCTGTTTCTTCTAAAGTACCCGACAATAATATTTCTGAATATATTTTTAGTGAGGTTTGAATTCCAATCAATAATATTATTAATTTTGATATTGTATGAATTTCTCTTGTCGTGTATGGTTGTATAAATTCCATACTGTTGGTGTTTTCTTATTGACAAGTCCAGAAAGTCTGTCGATCCATCCTCATTGATCGGATTTTCAATTAAGTCTAATTCCCTTGGGTAGAATGCAAAATCTATGTCAGGGGTGTTTGCATAACCCCTAATATCACATCGTCAACATAACGGAAATAAGGTATTTCCGATAATATATGGGTTCCTCTTTCATATTTAGATAGATAAATATCCGCCAATATTGATGAGCATGCACCACCCATGGGTATGCCTTTGACCTGTTTGTAGTAATGCGTACCGTCATATAGTATGTTTTCATTCAATACCAACTCAATCAAATCCAAATATCTTCTGAGAGTTATATATGGTTTTAAATTATATTCCTCATGTAATTCTTTCAAGATCATTTGTAGGTTTGTTAAATCGATGTTATTAAACAGATCCCGGAAATCGTAGCTTCTGAAGTTCAAATCTTTATGGCAAAATTTCAGTCGGTCTATCAATTCCTGTCCGTTTTTTAACATTATGGAGTTTTGCTTCTTAATATCAGTTATAACATATTGGAGTAATTTCAGAAGTTTTTTATTTGCTTGTTCCAGGTACGATCCGCATCCCACTGTTACAGTACGGAACTTGACTGGTTTTTTGTGTAACTTGGGAATAAGGATCAAGTATGGAAATTTTACTGATTTAATATCCATACCAATTCTTTTATACAGTGCTTTTATTCTATTAGTGATGATTGATTCGTTGCTAGGAATTAAGGTATACATAGCACTATCCTTATAGCATTGTGTTAAAGTATCGACATAGAATTTTTTACACGTGAATGCAAAATTCGATACGATTTTGTCGGTGTATGTCATTACGAATTCTTCATTAAAATGTTTGATTGAAGACGGAAATCGAGAACTTCCTGAATCCTTGTTTCTTCTCGGGTAGAATTGGCAAAAAGCACTGTAAAAGGCATATTTCCATGCGTTAAAAGTTTGTACAGGTATACTGTGTTTGACTGCCATCTTGTATATGAAGGTTTCCAGATCGTAATTAAATTCATTATAAATATTATTAAATTCTTGTATTCGGTACTCAGTACCAAGTTTTAATAAGTTTTTGAGTTTATTATCTTTTATAAAATCTAAGTTTCCAGTAATTATATGCTTGTGGTAGGGATCACAATGTATATTTTTATGACATTGACAGGATTCAATATTAAATGAAGACACAGTTTTACATAATTTATTGTAGTTGAATAATCTTCTTCCGTTGGTTCTTACAAAGCGATAGGATATCTTAATATTTAGATTAGGCAAAGGAAGACGTTCTTCTATATTATGTAATATATGGTTGAATGGAATATTTTCGAACATTTTATTCTTAAATGTTGTGATAAAAAATTCTTTTGATTTGTTAATTTGATATTTTGGTTCAAGTGCTACTTTATATTTTGCGGCTCTGAGTTTAATTAAATCCAGTATGATGTCTATATTAGTGTTTTTATCTTCTGTATTGCAGTTATTTTCACTTAAATTGAAATTTATAATAAAATTCCATATACGTTGTAAGTATTTGATCTTGATACTGCTGCTTATATTCTTGATCCATCCGAATTTCACCGTTATTTCTGTTTTTATGAAGTCTGAGATTTTTTCTTCTGTTTTGATATAATTAAATTGTTGCTTTTTATTTCCTCTTTGGTGTTTGTAAGTTTTCTTAGGTATTGAATTTTCAAAGAGAGGGTATGTTTGACTATTCCTGCATCTTTCTTTATTGCAATTTTCCTTGAATAATAAAGTATTCAGACCATATGGATATGCAGAATTATATTGCTTTATATGGGTGTTTTCCCACCACAAGCGTTCAGAAAGTTCTGGTACTATATCAATAATAGTTACCATAATATTTCTGAAGGGGTGTACTTGAAAATGCCGTATTTCTAAGTTATTATTGGTGGATAGCTGTTGGATTTTGCCCACTTGACTTCGGTGCAGATTTATACGGATATTCAGGGAATTCTGCGTCTGTCCTATATATTTCGCCTGACAAGCAAGGCATGATATGCAATATACCACATTAAAAGTCTTTGCAAGACTTTTAATGTGGTATATTGCATATCATGCCTTGCTTGTCAGGCGAAATATATAGGACAGACGCAGAATTCCCTGAATATCCGTATAAATCTGCACCGAAGTCAAGTGGGCAAAATCCAACAGCTATCCACCAATAATAACTTAGAAATACGGCATTTTCAAGTACACCCCTTCAGCAATATTATGGTAACTATTATTGATATAGTACCAGAACTTTCTGAACGCTTGTGGTGGGAAAACACCCATATAAAGCAATATAATTCTGCATATCCATATGGTCTGAATACTTTATTATTCAAGGAAAATTGCAATAAAGAAAGATGCAGGAATAGTCAAACATACCCTCTCTTTGAAAATTCAATACCTAAGAAAACTTACAAACACCAAAGAGGAAATAAAAAGCAACAATTTAATTATATCAAAACAGAAGAAAAAATCTCAGACTTCATAAAAACAGAAATAACGGTGAAATTCGGATGGATCAAGAATATAAGCAGCAGTATCAAGATCAAATACTTACAACGTATATGGAATTTTATTATAAATTTCAATTTAAGTGAAAATAACTGCAATACAGAAGATAAAAACACTAATATAGACATCATACTGGATTTAATTAAACTCAGAGCCGCAAAATATAAAGTAGCACTTGAACCAAAATATCAAATTAACAAATCAAAAGAATTTTTTATCACAACATTTAAGAATAAAATGTTCGAAAATATTCCATTCAACCATATATTACATAATATAGAAGAACGTCTTCCTTTGCCTAATCTAAATATTAAGATATCCTATCGCTTTGTAAGAACCAACGGAAGAAGATTATTCAACTACAATAAATTATGTAAAACTGTGTCTTCATTTAATATTGAATCCTGTCAATGTCATAAAAATATACATTGTGATCCCTACCACAAGCATATAATTACTGGAAACTTAGATTTTATAAAAGATAATAAACTCAAAAACTTATTAAAACTTGGTACTGAGTACCGAATACAAGAATTTAATAATATTTATAATGAATTTAATTACGATCTGGAAACCTTCATATACAAGATGGCAGTCAAACACAGTATACCTGTACAAACTTTTAACGCATGGAAATATGCCTTTTACAGTGCTTTTTGCCAATTCTACCCGAGAAGAAACAAGGATTCAGGAAGTTCTCGATTTCCGTCTTCAATCAAACATTTTAATGAAGAATTCGTAATGACATACACCGACAAAATCGTATCGAATTTTGCATTCACGTGTGAAAAATTCTATGTCGATACTTTAACACAATGCTATAAGGATAGTGCCATGTATACCTTAATTCCTAGCAACGAATCAATCATCACTAATAGAATAAAAGCACTGTATAAAAGAATTGGTATGGATATTAAATCAGTAAAATTTCCATACTTGATCCTTATTCCCAAGTTACACAAAAAACCAGTCAAGTTCCGTACTGTAACAGTGGGATGCGGATCGTACCTGGAACAAGCAAATAAAAAACTTCTGAAATTACTCCAATATGTTATAACTGATATTAAGAAGCAAAACTCCATAATGTTAAAAAACGGACAGGAATTGATAGACCGACTGAAATTTTGCCATAAAGATTTGAACTTCAGAAGCTACGATTTCCGGGATCTGTTTAATAACATCGATTTAACAAACCTACAAATGATCTTGAAAGAATTACATGAGGAATATAATTTAAAACCATATATAACTCTCAGAAGATATTTGGATTTGATTGAGTTGGTATTGAATGAAAACATACTATATGACGGTACGCATTACTACAAACAGGTCAAAGGCATACCCATGGGTGGTGCATGCTCATCAATATTGGCGGATATTTATCTATCCAAATATGAAAGAGGAACCCATATATTATCGGAAATACCTTATTTCCGTTATGTTGACGATGTGATATTAGGGGGTTATGCAAACACCCCTGACATAGATTTTGCATTCTACCCAAGGGAATTAGACTTAATTGAAAACCCGATCAATGAGGATGGATCGACAGACTTCCTGGACTTGTCAATAAGAAAACACCAACAGTATGGAATTTATACAACCATACACGACAAGAGAAATTCATACAATATCAAAATTAATAATATTATTGATTGGAATTCAAACCTCACTAAAAATATATTCAGAAATATTATTGTCGGGTACTTTAGAAGAAACAGAAACTACAGTACTTTTAAAAAAGACTGCATTTATGAATGTAATAAAATAATAAATGATGCATTAAAAAGAAATTACCCTAGATATTTTTTACAACATTATTACTATTCCTTTTTCAAAGAAAGACATTGTGCATTGTTTGATTCTAAATGAGTATTCTTAATCATATATATTTTCATATCTGCGATCCTATCATCATGAAGTCTTATCGCGCATGTGCGACTTTCCCTTATAAAATGTTGTGTTTTCAAGCTGGATTGTAGGGTGTATCTCTTCCATGCTTGGTTCCATCTTTGCTTTTGTGTCCGTTCGGGTGCTTCTGTCTTTGCACATGTGGGAGATTGACCATTGAGTTACATTGGTGCCGTGAGCGTTGCCCGGGTCGTAAAAGCTGCTTTAAGCGGGAAAGGGGTGTCGCAATCCACCCTTGCCATTCTATGCAAATCATATGGTCACTCCTGTTCTCGCTTATTTTTTCTTCTTGTTTATATCCTTATACATATATATATATACATATATACATATATATATATATATATATATATATATATATATATATATATATATATATATATATATAAAAGGAAAACACGACAAAAATGAGAAAAGGCAATAATAATTAGCTCCAGATAAAAGATTAAGACATGGAGAACAATCAATTGAAACTACACAAAAATTGGCGGTTAGTTCGAAATTGCTTTCTCATCATGACAGCCATACAATTCGAATTAAAACCGATAGAATAGCCAGTTTCTGACAATGGCGATAGCATTTAACTATATACACCATTGGAACTGGCTAGTGGAAGGAGAAAAATAAATCAATTGAATTACAAATCAGAAAAATAATACCTCCTTGAATTGAAATATGAACTCACAAGCATTGTTACCACGTATAAGTTGAATTAGCGACTGATCATTTCACCTCACTTCGTCAATGCGAGTGGGCACCGGAATGAATACATTTGAACGATACATAATATGTATGGAGACTTTCAAAAATAGTAACAGTGTAGGACTCAGGACAAGTGGAAAATAGTCATGCGAAAATAGTAAACAGAATTAGACTCAGGCCAAGTGGTAAGTTAGGTGATAAGAATGGGCGAATTCCCAAAATTGAGTTATCCAATCAAAGATAAATAATGCATGTGTAAAATTATTACGTGATATATATATATATATATATATATATATATATATATAAATATATGTATATATAAATATATATATACATATATATATAAATATATATATACATATATATATAAATATATATATATATAAATATATATATACATATATATATATATATATATATATATATATATATAAATATATAGATATATATATATATAAATATATATATATATATATATATATATATATATAAATATATATATATATATATATATATAAAATAATAATAGAAGTTTGAAAATCCAATGAACGAAAAGTAAGAAGATGTAACACGATTAACCTAACTTTTTTAAAGAACACCCACAGAATAAAATATAATACAGCAAATCATCAATCAAATGGATAAAAAATACAAAACACAAGCTATCAAGTTACAGAAAATCAACCAAATTAAAAGGTATGGAAACAAAAAAAGAAAAACTTAAGCTAAATTCAACTATCTAACAGGCTTACAAAACAAAAGTAAAAATCAACTAATCCTCAAGCAAATGGGAAAAAAATAAATAAAATAAATATCGAATCAACAAGTCAATGAAAAATATAAAGGTATGGAATCGAAATAAGTATAACAAACGAAATCAAGCACAAACGCATTACACGTGGACGAGGCTCTAAGCCTAAATCATGAATTGTTAACCTCTACAAAAATCTAATCATGTCCAAGTTTTTTGTAGAAGCAAACACAAAAATGTATGTTTCTGAAGAAATAGATAGATTAAATCTATAAACTATTTCTACTTGGACGACATACATAAAGAAGGAATAAAAAAGAAAAAATGAATACCTGGAAAAAGCACAGCGTATGTACAATCGAGTCAATACAGGGTACACTGATAGAAGAGACCAGTGTTGCCATTCGTAAAGAAAAAAATAAAAAACCATTTACTGTTGCCATTCATAAGAATTGAAAAACTGTGAAGCGAAATGTTAAGAAAAAGTATTAATATACAAAAAGAACTACTAAAAAGAGGGGTAAATAATAGTAATGCTGAAGTGGGAAGTGAATTAAAAAAAAAAAAAAAAAAAAAAACAAGAGAATGGAGATGTCTGACTAATATAAGATACTATGAATAGAATTATATGATACTATGAAAAGAATTATAAAAATCCAGCTATTTTAAATTTTTTAACAATACTATTTACTAAATAAGAGGGATATTTATATAAATTACTAGTAATTTTGAGATTATTGATATGCATAGCATGAAATTTTTTATCAGATAATCTATAAATTCTAAAAAGCTGATTGAGTATAATATTTCTAAACAATTGAATCGAGTTACAGGAATTAAAAGGTAAGATTTTATTAATATTAAAATTATAAAAGTCTTTTTTATCATATAAATTTGTAACAATTCTATTAGAAGGATCAATAAAAAGATTTAAATCCAAAAAATTAACATTTTTACTAATAGTAGCTTCATTAGGAATTAATTCCAAATTGTCTGGATAGTAATCTATATCTATGAGATAATTTTCTGTATGTACTAAGCAAATCAGATCATCAACATATCTGTAAAAAGTATAATCTATTGAAGTAAATGACTTTTCATAATGATAAAGGTATAAATTAGCTAGCATACTGCTACTGCAGCCACCCTGTGGAACTCCTGAGACTTGTAAGTATAATTTATTTCCTTGAAAAATATAATTATTGAAAATAACAAAGTGAAGAAGTTTAGGAAAATTTATAAATTTAATTTGATTTGAAAGAGGTGTAATATAAGCATTATATAGAGCTAAAATTACATCATATAGATCAGATATCTTAATATTATTAAAAAGATCTTTAAAATCAAAAGTTTGAAATCCTATTATTTTTCTAAGAGATGTTAATTTATTCTTTAATTCTTTACTATTATTTAGAATATGGTAATTATTGCTAGTCTGGCTTAAACTATTATTTATTAGATTTAAAGAATTTAGTAATAATTTACTCGCAGTAGTAGAGTAAGTATTATGGCCACTAGTAACTGTTCTAAATTTAATAGGATTTTTATGAAATTTTGGAATAAGCACTATATAAGGAAATTTAAGATATTTATATTTAATATTTAAATCACTATACATATTGATAATTTTCAATTTAATACTATTGATGGAATGTAAATCAGGTTTAAAAAGACTATTATTTTTTAAATAATCTAACAGAAATTGAATATAAAATTTTTTACAGATAATAGCATAATTATTAGAGGCTTTATCAACATAGGTGATAACAAAGGATCTTTGTAAATCATTAATGGAATGTTTAATATTATCAATATTATATAAAGATCTAGACAATTTAATATCTCTAATAGCATTTTTAATTGATTCTAATATAGTAAATTTCCACATATTAAATGCCTCTAATGGCAGAGCGTATTTACAAGCTAATTTATATATATATTTATCAAGATCTAGATTAATTGATTTTAAAACTTTAAAAGAATTATTACAAGAAGGTATCCTAAATTTCGTACCAAATGACATAATGGTTCTTAACACATTGTCACTAACAATGTCTAAATCTCCTGTAACTATATGCCCCAAGTCTGTATTTAGAAATTTAGCAAATTTATTTAATTTACAAATACATTCACTATCTACAATTGACTGAGAAGAATGATCAGTAGAGAGCGATTGTGAAACTTCATTATAATTAAATATAGACCTACCAATAGGCTTATTGTATTTGAATGTCTTTGAAACAAATAAATCACCAATAGGCAATAAATATTTAAACTTGTTAAACAGATGTCCAAAATTTATAGAATTATATATAGGATGTTTGAAAGAGATAACACAATAAGAATTAGTAGTTGTATTATTATAATGAAATTGATTTAGTTTTAAATTTAAATACTGTGATCTTGTAATAAGCAAATCAAAGAAAATATGATTAAAATGTTCATTAGCAAGATTTAATTTTAAAAAAATGGCATAAACCTTATTTAAATGTTTTTTCTTTACCGTAAAAACCCAGGATCTTATGAATTTCCATTGAAAAGTTCTATTAAATTGATTATGTAGAGTTATAATCTCAGATTTATGATCATTAAGTATGGAATGTCCCTTTCCTCGTTTAAATCTTTTGAGTTTGATTGATTCACTATCATTTAAATGGGGTTTCAAAAAAAGGTGATTAAAAATAGAATATTTATTATCTACAAAATTATTTTTTACAACATTACCATTTAGATAAATATATATATATATATATATATATATATATAAATATAAATTAGTAAATCCAAAGTTAGAATGTATGTAGTAACTCATAATACACTATTCCAAAATTTTTCTACAAAATACAAAGAAATAAAAGAAATTAAGACATAAAGAGGAAATAATAAAGCGTAATGCAGGTCATAAAGACAAAGACAATCAACAAATTTCAAAAATGAGGAATGCAAATAAGGAAACAAAAAAATCAAGCAAAAAAGCTTGCACATGGAAGAGATTTAGGCTTACGATAGGTTCATTTCGAAAAAATTCTCTTCGGGTCCATATATCCCTTCGAAATGAACACAAAAATGCTTGTTTCTGAAACACAAGATAGATTTTATCTATAAACTTGTGTTATATGGACGACAAGCATATAGATTGGAACAATAAAGGAAACATAAATACCTCAAAACACACCTCATCAGCGCAACCAATATATATATATATATATATATATATATATATATATATATATATATATATACATATATATATATATATATATGTATAATTAGGAAAGAGGGTAAATGTCATAAATAAGTATGTAATAAATCCGTTAACATCATTCCCGCAGATTTAGTTCGTTCCATTCACCAAAGATGATGCGTTTAGTGATAGTTTTGCATTTTAACGCCATAGAATTACCCAATAATCATTTATTTTACGGGATACTCATTGAATGCCCACTTCATTTGAATAAGGATTGTGCACTTGGGTATAAATTAGTAATTCGTAGGTATTTTGCGCCTCATTTTAATGGACGTGCTGTTAATATAATGAAAAACATTACTTCGTGGAAGTTGTTCAACAATATTTCACAGCGAAAGATGCTTAGTATGTTATTATGTCCACGTCAAATTTGTACTCTCTCATACTATGTAATATATGTATAGAGAAAGTATTGTATTCACGAAAATTTTCAAACTCGAGATTTGGATATTGGGATTTAAAATGGGAACCTCCTAAATACGTTTTGACTATTTTTGAGATTATATCTGTCTGTCTGTCTATGGTATGTATGTATGGGATGGATTTCTTGCGTACATTACTGCGGCCACACATATGAATGGATTTTCACGAAATTTTACATTCGGCTCTGTTGTCGAAAAATCTAGAACTAGACAGAATTTTTTAAAATTCGAGCAGAAACTTATTCGAAATTTTTTGTAACATGGCAGCATGGTACAAAATTGGACATAACCATGCATAAAAGAGGTTATTTATGACTGAATGATCGCGAAACTTAAAAGCTTCAATCAATCATTGTTGTGAAAAATTGTCTCGATACAATTTTTATGTTCGCGACGTCATGAGTCCCCCCCCCCCCCGAGTGTACATTGTCAAGTACGGCATCAATCGAAATATTTTGTCAAACCCGTTTAAAGTGAAGGGTAACCCGATATAATTGTAATCATTTGGATCATCAATATCGAATTTTCAAAATTTTACCTTTTCTTTGACCTAGACAGTCTGACTACCCGAAACTGTAAGGTATCTGTTTAGACGGCTGGAAAGTGCCACCCAATTTAGACTTGAACCAGGTGGGGGAGGCATCGACAGGGACCGTATACTCCTTCCCCTACCACCAACTAATCGGAAGGACCTACGGACCCACAAGTTTAACATGATCGTACTCCACGTGAACGCGGCGACAGTTTGGGCAGAGACGGGCATCGAACTCGGGTCGTCCGAGTGCAATCCCCGCGTGCTAACCACTGGGTTGTCGCACCCCAAAATTTTACTTAATAAAAAAAATTACTTAATAAATTACTAAATAAAATTACTAAATAAAAAAAAGAACGTACAAGCTACTTAAAAATGGATTATGGTATGAGAAAGTCGAGTGGAGTTACACTCCAGTTAATTTATCAATCAACGAATATCATCAATATCAGCGAATATCAACGAACATTGCTGTCAAAAATTGATTCGATACAATATTTGTGTTCTAACGTCATTAGTCTCTCCTCAGAAGGGAAGGGGAGAGGGGGTGAGTGACCCTTCATCGAGAGGGTACATTGTTAAACCTGGTATCCATCGAAAAATATTTTTAAACCCATTAAAATGCTATAATTGTGATCATTTGTTTCCAACGAAATAAACAGATTTTACAAAAATTTTGTAACAAAATTTGAAAAAACATTGCAACGTTACGTGTGAAATAAGCATTTAGTGGGTACATTTCAGCATGCGCAGTTTTTTGTTTTAGATTTTGCTGACTGTTACGGGACATTTCGCAAATAAAAAAAAGACAAGTTATATTTCCCGAATTAGCGGAAGAGTCTCCCACAAGTGACTTATCTACACAGTTATGTGAAATTGGGTCCATTAGCTATTTTGCTAGAGTGGATATTTGAAATGTTTGTGGACCATTTCGCAAAAAAGGCAAGTTTTTTTTTCATCCCGAATCGTACCAAAATCAAATCAGCAACAGGGTCACCTATAAGTGACTTATCTATAAAAATTTTATGGAAATGGGTCCATTCGTTTTTCAGTTAGATTGGATTGCACATAACATTGCACAAACAGATACACGAACAGACATCATGCTAAAAATATTTTCTTTCGTGTTCTATAGGTTCCCAAACATGTGAAAACTGGAGATGCTATTTTCGACACGATTCCAATGCTTTCCCTATACGTTACCACGTATTGCAGAGAAAGTAAAAAACTAGACCGAGTATTGTTTGAAAATTGGATACGACTTAACGATAAAATTCTTTAAATTCTAAAAATGTTGAGATTCCTCATGCTTAGCGTGTATTAAGATTCAATTCACGATGTCACTTCGGTTAATCGGACACCACACATCACACTGAAATTTTTGAGACAGGGCAGACGATATGCGCTAGAAAAAAAAATATTGATCGGTTATTTAAATTTGAACTCTTTTATGTCCGCAGACGATAATGTGTGGCAACAATTACAATTTAACTATCGTTTAATCACGACCCATTTGTACAAATGAAACGATTCGCTTTCTCTCGCTCTCTACCTTTCAAACAGCATGTTCGCCAATCATGTGTTGTGTTCTCCCTTCAGCACTTCCAGTCTCCCTCTGACCAGAACATAATCCCTGCTTTCCTGACCACTGGGCGAGAGATGGGAGGGGGGGGGGGTCAATTGGCCATTAGAGGGACACCGTGTTTTAGTAAATGATACACTGTGCAGAAGATGCTCTGACTGAATAAACTGATAAGGGGGATGTGTAGAAGCTACAATGTCTAAATTATGGATCGGATTTTGCATTAAAGCTTACAATACTAAAAGTGTGTCCTGAATACAAAGATACTCTGCCCAGTTCGGATAGCTCAGTTTCGTAAAAGCGCTCGTTACGGCATTGCGGGAAAGTTTACGTCCGTGTCAGGTGATGTTTTTTGTTCACCCGCAAATCCTTTTAAAAATCATTTGTTGTAAATACTTTGTATTTTAATGTATTTTACAATATTCTTATCTGCATATTTACTTTCTTATACTATGTAGAAGTATATTTCATTAAAGCAGTTATTACGAAAACCCATTTGTTTTGGGCAGCTATTGTGCACAAAAGAAATCTATCACAAACACACGGACATCCATCACTAGAAAAATAGTCGAAACGTGTTCAGGCCCTGAAAGTTATGGTTAAAAACGACTCCATTAAAAATTCAAAATCAAAAATTTTCGTGAAAACAATACTTTTATATAGTAATTATGTCGAAGGCCCAGACCACACAGCCAACCCTAGGGCTTACGGCAGTTTAATGTATGGCCGGCATAGTTATTATGTAGAAGTGTTGCTGTTGTTGAGATCCACACCTTCCGACCTACCAACTATGTAGAAGTGTATAGTTACTTGACTATGTAGAAGTGTTGTTTTTAAGAATTTCTCATACTATGTAAAAAGTATTGTTTTAAGTTTAGTAATACCGTCATTTTTAACCATAACTTTCAGGACCTGAACACGCTTCGACTATTTTTGGAGCGATGTCCGTCTGTCTGTCTGTCTGTATTCGATTTCATGATAGCTGCAAAACATATATGAATCGATTTACGTAATAATAATAGCTTTAATTAAATGTGCAATTCATATGCAGAAGAGGATGTCTTCTTTCTATTAAACATTGCATCAACTCGATTGTTTCAAATCAAAGCCTCGGTCACAAGTGACTTATTTACCCAATTTTATGAAATTGGACCCAATAGTTATTTAGCTAGAGTGGATACATATGACTTTTGCTGGCTATTTCGGAAAAAAAAAAAAGAATCTGATATAGGCAGCACATGACTTTCCCTACAGACTCATATTCACGTTCTCTTTATTTCTTCAATAATTCCTTAAATTGAGTTGAATGGCACAAAATAACACCCATCATTATTTTAAATGACACTAAATTGGCACTTTTAATTCAATTATCGTTCTCATTTAGTAACTGGACTTATTTTCAAAGGTGGCGAAGAGAAAATACGAAAAAACTAAAATATCTCGAGAACGGCTAGTCCTAGTGTAATGGGGTTGGCCTTATTATTTTCTTCGTTAAAAATTGCGTATAAAACAAGCATTTAATGCATATATTTCAACATACGTAGTTTTTTATTTTAAATTTTGACGATTTTTGCCGGGCATGTTGCAAAAAAGGCAGGTTATTTTTTTCCGAATCGTACCAAAATCGAATCAACACCAGGGTAACCCACAAGCGATTTATCTACCAAATTTTGTGAAATTCGGTCCATTAATTTTTCAGCTAGAGCAATTTTTTCAGGCCATATCGCAAAAAAAAAGGCGGTTTCTTTTATCCCGAATTGTACCCAAAACTTATCAGCACCAGAGTCGCCCAAAAGGGACTTACCTACCCAATTTTATGAAATTCGGTCAATTAGATTTTTAGTTAGAGTGGATACAAAATTCTACACAGACAGACACACAGACAGACAAACACACAGGCACACACACAGACGTCACACTAAAAATGGTTTTTTCGTATTTTAGAGGTCTCGAAACGTGTAAATTCGTCGAAAACTCGAGTTGCGATTTTCGGCATGATTCCAATACTTTCCTTATACATTACCATGTATTGCAGGGAAAGTAAAAATATGATGTAGGCAGCACATAATAATGCAATAATTCTCTATACTATATAATGCAAAGAATTGACTTATTTCACAGTGAACAAAGGAAATTGTAGACAAATGAAGAGTGAATTGTTGCAAACGTGTAAGATTCCGTCTTTTCCTTCGTCTCTTTAGAAGACCAGACGGAGAAACCATCTATGGCGTGAGTCTAAGATTTTCTAGAATTTCAAATAAGGGTTGCCAGGTTTGGCGATTTATCGCCAAGTTGGCGACTTTACGAGGACTCGAGAAAGACCACGAAATAAAGATTAGTCTAGGCAATATGGAGAATTCCAGAAGTTTCTATATAGAGAGACTATAAAAGGAATCATTACTCCGTTTGAGTTCAGTTGACAAGCTACATTGAACTGCGGTTTTTGTCAATGTTTCGAGAATAGTAGCCGCGGCGTTGTTGTTGTTGAGACCCAGACCGTCCGACCTACCAGAAAGGTGTAAGGTAACTGTTTGGACGGCCGGGAAAAGCCACCCAATTTAGGCTGGAACGCAGTGGGGGAGGCATCCACAGGGACTGTACGCTTCTTCCCCTACCACCAACCCCTCGGAAGGACTTACGGGCCCACATTTTTAATGCGATCGTACTCTGCGTGAACACGGCGACAGTTTTGGCAGTGGAGGGAATCGAACCCGGGTCTACAGAGTGCAATTCCCACGCGCTAACCACTGGGCTGCCGTGCCCCTAGCCGCTGTGTTGCGAAATAACTTTTGTCAATATTTTGAGAATAATATCAGTTATTTTGTGAAATGCGTGGAGCGTTTAAGTGCTGTTTGACTATGCATGGTTTACTTTGTGCATGGTTTACTGTTTACTTTGTGCTTGTGAATAAACGTAAGTTATCCAGAAACATGGACTCGTTCTTGTATCCTGAGTATACACCCACTGTTCTAGAGGATACTCATACTCTCATTGTTTTTAACATTGAACTGTATAGTGGGACTTTTCCGATGACGGCCTCTAAAAGTATTTCAAAGTACCCAATTAACTTATATTTAACGCAACTCTAAATGAACATTGTTCAATATGAATAGCATCTGCAATACAGTCCATATATTAAAATATTTTAATAATGAATGCACCCATTTGGCGCTTATTTCCGTTAACTGGACATTATTTTTGAGCGGCTAGGGCGGTATGTCACTAAATTGGCGATATTTCGCCAAATGAGTGGCCAAGTTAGCCAAATGGACCTAGCGTTATACACAGGCAAAGGGCAGATTTTTTAAATATCAAATTAGTTCCAGCATAGTCTATATAACAAGTTTTGCAGATTTGCATACTTATCCTATTGCCAGGGTTCATACTGCCTTTTCAAATAAAATTAGGAAGAAAAACAGGAATTATTTCTTTAAAAAATAGGAATGGGAAATCTACTGACGTATTTTAAAATTATAAATGAATATGAAACCAGTGCTACTTCCTGACAAGCAAGCATGATGGACGTTACGGCTGACCCACAACCACAATCAGCGTGTGGTCATTCTATATAGTCTAAACTTTCCCACACAATTTAATCTTTTATCCACTACCGGTGGTCAGTATCATATGGTAACTTCCTCTCCATGTTCAGCACATTAAATAAATGACCCTCGCTTCGGAGGGGGGTTGAAATGGACCACTCAAGAAGGGGTTGTTGTAGTTCCATTTAATTGAGTCCTGCACAGTAGTGACCCATGGCCGAGATTTTCTCACAGTTGGGGGGTCGTAGTTTCGCTAAAAGAGTGATCACTGTATATTCTGAGGGACATTTTTTTTGAAAAGATCCTCTTATTAAGTAGTAAATATTGCAAGGGTTTTATCGAACGACCGAGCAGTGTACCAAATTGCAAGTCTGTATCTATACGGGGCCTAAAAAAAGCGTGACAGACAGACAGACAGACGGATAGACGGACACTTGGCAATTAGTATATATAGATTTTTTTTCGAAGGAATTAAAATATTTATAAAACATCAAAAACCAATGCCGCACGTTACATTTGCTTTTTCATTCGAAGACTTTTGTAATGTAGAGCTAATCCTGTTGTAGCAATCCTCAAGATATCCCCTAAACTGTCATTCTTTTAAGTGAAGCAGCAAATGTGACTTATTTGGGTTCATAATTGTAAAGGTGTAACACGCACACAAATGTGCTTCGAAAGATACTTAACATTTTCTAAGCAGCCACTATCAAGATTTTAAACTTACTGTTATACGGGCTTTTGTAGAAAAAAATTCTACTTAAATTTCGATTTAATGTCCTTTAAGCATTGAAAATCAAATATTCCCAGTTGAGTGAATATCTTGCCCGAATAAACAGAAAATGGATCATCTTACCTTTGCTCCTCTCTCCTTTGCTTAAGGGAAATCTTCTAAATTCTTAATAAGAGTTAATTGAACGCCATAACTTAGTCTCGTAACCTTTTACTTATAGGAAATCTTCTAAATTCTTCAGCAACAAAAGTTATTTGATCGTTCTATTTGTCCTTCTCATGTCACCGATATTCTTACATTTGCCTTTTAGAATATTTAGCCCACTATTTTTACTTTCCTTATATACATAATGTATAAGGAAAGTATTGTGAAGGGGTCGAACATTCGAATTCAAGCTTTCGACGGGAGAGCACGTTTCAAGCATCCCTGATCACGAATCAAACATTTTTGAGGTGATGTCTGAGTGTGTGTGTGTGTGTGTGTGTGTGTGTCAGTGAGACTGTGGAAACGATATCTCACGAACGAATGGAGCGATTCGAATGAAATTGGGTACAAAAATCACAATCCGTGAATACTGGAAGCTTATTGTTTTTAAACTCTATCGAATGTTCAGAACCCCCCTAAATTGTTCAGTGAAATTTTGAAAAAATCATAAAAAATCATAACCTTTAATAAAGTTACGCAAATAGACATTTCTTATGTAATTTTTACTTAGAAAACGATTGACATAAATTTAGAACGCTAGTATGAACCGTTCTCGAGATATTGCGCATTTTTCAAATAAATTTATAAAAAAAATCCCATAAATTAAAAAAAATATATATTAACTGTTGAGAAACATGTTCACTTTTCATATGTAATATAATGCGATCCATTAGGTGACATTATTCACGTGAATCTAGCTCGTTCTATTCATAAGAAAAAATACTTTGAGTAATACATTTGTATTTCAACGCCAATAGTCATTTATCTGCTATAAGAATAACTTATTTCTCCGTCCATAACACTTGGCGAGATTTTGGAGACGAATTTGGCGGAATTTCGCCAAGACGACATTTTAAATGTTGCCAAATTAACGAAAATCTCGCCAAATGGATAAAAATAACGCTAAATCGATGAAAATGACGACTCATTTACGAAAATTCAATATCTTGGAAAGAATAACCTATTTTTACTTTCCCTGCAGTACATGGTAATGTATAGGGAAAGTATTGGAATCATGCCGAAAATAACAACTCGAGTTTTCGACGGATCTACACGTTTCGAGACCTCTAGAATACGAAAAAACCATTTTTAACGTGACGTTTGTGTGTGTGTTTGTCTGTCTGTCTGTCTGTCTGGGTGTCTGTCTGTGCAATGTATGTATCCACTCTAACTCAAAAACTAATAGACCGAATTTCATAAAATTTGGTAGGTAAGTCACTTGGGTATGACGCTGGTGCTGATTACTTTTTGGTACGATTCGTAAAAACAGAACCCGCCTTTTTTGCGAAATGGTCCGTAAAAATTTGATGTATCTACTCTAGCTAAAACACGAATTGACCAAATTTCACAAAATTTGGTAGATAAGTTACTTGTACGATACTCTGGTGCTGATTAGATTTTGGTATTAATCGGAAAAGAACAACCTGCCTTTTTTTACGAAATGGCCCGCGAAAATGTCATGTATCCACTCTATATTAATTAACCAAATTTCACAAAATTTGATAGATAAGTTACTTGGGGAATACTCTGGTGCTAATTAGATTTTGGTATTATACGGAAAGGAACAACCAGACTTTTTTTACGAAATGGCCCTCAAAAATCACAAAATCTAAAAAAAGCTACGTATGTTCAAATATGCTTGTTTTATACGTTATATTTGATGAGGAAAGTAATAAGAACAACTCTATCATTCTAGGACTAACCATTCTCGAGATATTTGAGATTTTTCGCATTTAGTTATGCCACTTTTAGAAAAATGTCTAATTACCAAATAAAAACAGAAATTGAATTAAAAATGCAAATTTAGTGTTATTTTGTGCAATTAAACTCAATGTAATGAATTTTTAAAGGAAAAAAAAATATGAATTTGAGTCTGCAGGGAAAGTCATGTGCTGCCCACATCAGATTTTTATTTTCCCTGCAATACATGGTAATATATAGGGAAAGTATTGGAATCATGTCGAAAATCGCAACTCGAGTTTTCGATGGATCTACACGTTTCGAGACCTCTTGAATACGAAAAAACTATTTTTAGCGTGACATGTGTGTAGATGTGTGTAAATCTGTGTGTCTGTCTGTGCAGATTTTGTATCCACTCTAACTAAAAAACTGATGAACCGAATTTCACAAAATTCGGTAGATGAGTCACGTATAGGTCACCCTGGTGCTTATTAGATTTTGGTACGATTCGGATAAAATAATCTGCTTTTTTTTGCAAAATGGCCCGCAAAAGTCGTCAAAATCTAAACTAAAGAACTAGGTATACTCAAATATATCCATTAAATGCTCGTTTAATACGTAATTTTCAACAACGAAAGGAATAAGACAAACCCCATTACACTAGGACTAGCCGTTCTCGAGAGATTTTAGTTTTTTGTACTTTCTCTACGCCATCTTTGAAAATAAGCCCAGTTACCGAATGAGAACGAAAATTGAATTAAAGTGAAATAAATTTAATTAAAATAAAGAGAACGTTAATATAAGTCTGCAGGGAAAGTCATGTGCTACCCACAACAGATTTTCTTAAACCGATTCGAATAAATTAATTTTCTCTAGTCCAGTGTTAGTAAACGTGAGACTTTCGTGGACCAAATGGAAACAGTTCGCAGAAAGTATATTGTACACCCCTGATATATTGGAACAAAAGCATAAACCCATTAAATACACTGTTGCGAATGTGTAATATTCCGTCACTGGCGTCGCTGCTTTCGTCTCTTTCGCAGACCTAACGAAGAAAACATCAGTAAAGGCTTTCAACGTAGGGTTTCCAGAATTTTGAAGTTAGAAAATGGGTTGCCAAATTTGACGATTTATCGCCAATTTGGCGGCATTTATAACTTTTCGAAGATTCGAGAAATACTGCGAAATAACCAATATTCTATGAGACATGAAGAATTCCAGAAGTTTATATAGAGAGGAGTCATCACTCCGTTGGAATTCAGTTGACTACATGGGACTGCGATTTTTGTCAATATTTTGAGAAATGAGTGGAGCATTAAGTGTTGTTTGACTGTATATTTTTCCTGTTCATGTTGTGCTTGTGAATAAAATGTGTGTTAGTTATCCAGAAATCCGGACTCATTCTTGTATTCTACGTGCACTCCCACGATTTCAGAGGATACGCCGTAAAATTACATTAAATGTCCGTTATTAATAGTGATAGCTGCTTGAAACAACGGTCACTATATTTTGGCTCACACATTCCAACGGTATCTTTTTAACACTTTACAACATACTTGAAAAGTTTTTATGCCTTTGTTTATTCTATCTGTCTGTCTGTTCGTTCGCACAATACCTGCCGTAAAAATGACTTTATCAAAATGAAATTTTAGTATGTTGTTAAGACGGTCTGTGGAACATATGGGAATGTAAATGAATAATATCACAAAATCAGTTTTAGATTGAACCTGGGTTCAAGAAATGAAATACATTGAACCCTATGGGGCCTCATTTTCCAAACATTCTTTAAGCAAATTTAAAATTCATAAATTGCTTCGAGAGCTTTAAGAAATATTCAAATTATCCCATAAAATATATAAAAAAAATTTGAGCAAAATAGGTTTGGTAGTTTTTAAATAAAAATTAAAATAATAATGACACTTATTTATTTTTGCCTATTTTCTGTACATCTATATTCTGTGACAAGACTATTTTTACTAAGCAATGACACTATTTTTTAGTTTAAATGATCATTACAATTTGATTATTTCCACAGCGAAGCCTCATTTTAATGGATGAAGAATGTAAACAAGTGATTGTAAAGTTGAGCTAAATTTTTTTTCACGCAAAGTTATTTAACTCTGAAGTCCGGAATAAAAGTGCATGAATGAAATAGTCACTGCTTTTACATAGAGAACCAGACGATTTATATTTAGATGACGTCATTTGAATAAAGTTCATTTTTTTTCGATGAAGTTTTAAGTTTTCAAGTAAAATAAATGATTGTAGTACTGTGATCATTAAAAAAATATCACTGTAGAATGTATCGCATTTTGCATTTCAGTTGGAAAGTGTTGCATAATCTATGCTTTATGCATGATTGATCTATCTTGTTTAAATTATTAAAGCTAAATCATCTCAAAGCTTAGATTTTACTCTACGTGACCAGATCGTCTTTTAATAAGTAAGATGGGCAGTTATTGGTTTATATCAATCCATATTAATTAATGCTCATTTTCTGCTGCTGTTTATCCTATTATTGAATATAATAATTATCAACGCTACGTCTAACTTTACAAATACGTCTAAATTAATTTACAAAGTAATGTTGCGTCTAAATTAGTTTACAAATAATTATATGAAGTAAATATTTTCCAGGAAAAAATTTCTGGATGCAATCTAGATCCGAATTGTCTAATAATTCTCCCCTTGTTCGCAACGGGTAGTCATTTGACGACCATCGTCCACTTCGGCGCAATTACCGTCGCACCGGAGGGAAAAGCAATTGACCGCAAAGGGCTTGTCGGGGCAGTATGTAATCACTTTACAGCACTGACCAGTGTCCGAGGTTTTGTCAGGTTGGAGGGATCGAAATTTACTGAAAATAGGCTGTTTTGTATATTCGTATGGAACAATAAATACAAGAAAAATCCGATGTGGGCAGCACATGACTTCCCCTGCATATACACATTCTCTTTATTTCTTCAATAATTCATTATATGGAGTTCAATGGCACAAAATAACACCCGTAATTATTTAAAATGGCACTGAATTGGCATTTCTAAATCAATTTTCGTTCTCATTGGGAAACTAGACTTATTTTCAAAGTTGACGTAGTGAAAATACGAAAAAAATAAAATATCTCGAGAACGGCTAGTCCTAGTATAATGGGGTGGGTATTATTCTTTTCATCGTTAAAAATTACAAAAACAAAACTTTTATATATTTGAGCATATGTAGTTTTTTCTTTCCTTATATACATAATGTATAAGGAAAGTATTGTGACGGGGTCGAACATTCGAATTCGAGTTTTCGACGGGAGAGCACGTTTCAAGCATCCCTGATCACAAATCGAACATTTTTTAAGTGATGTCTGTGTGTGTGTGTGTGTGTGTCAGTGAGTCTGTGGAGACGATATCTCACGAACGAATGGAACAATTCGCATGAAATTGGATACAAAATTCACAAACCGTAAATACTGGACTCCTATGGTTTTGAAACACAATCGAATGTTCAGAACGCCCTAAATTTTCGAATGAAATTTTGAAAAAATCATCAAAAAATCAAAACCTTTAATAAAGTTACCCAAATAGACATTTCTTATGTCATTTTTTCTTAGAAAACGATTGATATAAATTTTAGAAAGCTAGCATGAATCGTTCTCGAGATATTGCACATTTTTCAAATAAATTTATCAAAAAATTTCATAAATTAAAAAAAATATTAACTGTTAAGAAACATGTTCACTTTTCATATGTAATATCATGCGATAAATTGGGTGATATCATTTGGTGAATCTAACTAGTTTCATTCACGAGAAAAGATACTTTGAGTAATACTTTTATATTTGAACGCCTATAGTCATTTATGTGCTGTAAGAATAACTTATTTCTCCGTCCATAACGCTTGGCGAGATTTTGGGGACGAATTTAGCGGAATATCGTCAACTTGGCGATATTTTTAAATATTTCCACATTAATGAAAATCTCGCTAAATTGATAAAAATGACGCTCAATCAATGAAAATGACGACTCATTGAAGAAAATTCAAGATTTTTGGAAAAAATATAAGTATCTACTATAAGAATAACATTTTTTTAAACTGTAAAAGTAGTCAATTTATTGCATAATATAAGGAAAGTCATGTGCTGCCCCCATCAGATTTTTTATTTTAGATTTTGACAATTTTTGAGGACATTTCGCAAAAAATGACAGGTTCATTTTTCCGAATCGTACCAAAATGTAATCAGCACCAGTGTATCCATCCCACAAGTGACTTATCAATCCAATTTTGTGAAATTTGGTCATTTAGTTTTTTAGCTAGAGTGGATGAGATTTTTGCGGCCCATTTCGTAGAAAAAGGCGGGTTCTTTTATACCGAATCGCTCCAAAACCTAATCAGCACCAGGGTCACACACAAGTGACTTACCTACCAAATTTTATGAAATTTGGTCCATTACTTTTTGAGTTAGAGTGGATACATACATTGAACAGATAGACAGGCAGACAGACACCCAGACTCACACACAGAGACAGACACACATACAGGATAAACACACAGACAGGCAGGCAGACAGACAGACACACAGACAGACAGACATACAGACGCCACGGTAAAAATAGTCTTTTCGTATTCTAGAGGTCCCGAAACGTGTAGATCCATCGAAAACTCGAATTGCGATTTTCGGCATGATTACAATACTTTCCCTATACATTATCATGAATTGCAGGGAAAGGAAAAATCGCTAGGTTTCTAGGCCGAGTATTAGCTTTGGAATAAGCGGGGTATACATACACATGGGAATCTGTGACTCTTTCAGAACAAGGGTTACGCATAGCCTGGACTCCATCTTGAAGATAAATGCAGCGACTTGAGTATAGGGCTGAATTGGGGGGTTCGAAAAATTGAAAAAAAAATTGAGGCTTGAAAAATTACGAAGCATAGCGAGTTTACTTTCTGCCATTGCAGTTCGGCTCTCAAGAGCAGAATAATCGTAAGGCGTGTTATCTGAGATGAAGGTGCGATCCTTGTTACTTTCCCTGCAATGCATGGTAATGTATAGGGAAAGTATTGGAATCATGTCGAAAATCACAACACGAGTTTTCGACGGATCTACACGTTTCGAGACCTCTAGAATACGGAAAAACTATTTTTGACGTGACGTCTGTGTGTCTGTGCAATGTATGTATCCACTAAAACTCAAAAACTAATGGACCGAATTTCATAAAATTCGGTAGGTAAGTCACTTGGATGTGACCCTAGTGCTGATTCGTTTTTGGTATGATTCGTAAGAACAGAACCCGCCTTTCTTTAGAAATGACCAGAAAAATTTCATTTTTCCGCTCTAGCTAAAATACTAATTGACTAAATTTCCCAAAATTTGGTAGATAAGTTACTTGTTGGATACTCTGGTGCTGATTAGAATTTGGTATGATTCGAAAAAGAAGAACCCGCTTTTTTTTACGAAATGGCCCGCAAAAATGTCATGTATCCACCCTAGCTAATATACTAATTGACCGAATTTCACAATATTTGGTAGATAAGTTACTTGTGGGACTCTCTGGTGCCGATTTGATTTTAGTACGATTCGGAAATTAAGAACCAGTCTTTTTTTACGAAATGGCCCGCAAAAATTGACAAAATCTAAAATAGAAAAAGACTACGTATGCTAAAATGTATCCATTAAATTCGTGTTTTATACGCAATTTTGGACGAGGAAAAGAATATAACGCACTAAATTATACTTTAGGACAAACCATTCTCAAGATATTTGAGATTTCTTGCATTTTTGTTACGCCGCTATCGGAAAAATGTCCAATTACCAAATAAAAATAAAAATAGAATTAAAAATGCAAATTTAGTGTTTAATTAAACTCAATCTAATGAATTATTAAAGAAATAAAGAAAATATGAATTTGAGTCTGCAGGGAAAGTCATGTGCTGCCCACATCAGATTTTTTTTAATTGTTACAAAACAAACAAATGTAAAGTAATCATTTTATGTGTCGCCATGAATGTGTTTGAAATATAACACCAGAATCAGCTTCTAATAGTACAGATTTTATTAACAATAAATATTATTATTTTTCCTGCAATACACGGTAATGTATAGGGAAAATATTGAAAATCATGTCGAAAATTGCAACTCAAGTTTTCGACGGATCGGCACTTTTTGATACCCTTAGAATACGATAAAACTATTTTTAGAGTGACGTCCGTGTGTGTGTATCTATCTTTCTGTCTATGCAATGTATGTACCCCCTCTAACTGAAGAACTAATAGACCAATTTTCATAAAATTGGATAGGTAAGTCGCTTGTGGGTGACCCTGGTGCTGATTAGATTTGGGTACGATAAAAATAACCCGCCATATTTTGTATGGGTACGATAAAAATAACCCGCCATATTTTGTGAATTTGCGCCATATTTTACAAAATCTAAAGTCAAAAACTACGTATACTCAAATATATCCATTAAATGCTCGTTTCATACGTCATGTTTAACAATGAAAAGAGTAAGATCAACCCCATTACACTAGGACTTGTCGTTCTCGAGATATTTTAGTTTCTTCGCTACGCCACCTTTGAAAATAAATCGAGTTACCAAACGACAATGAAAATTGAATTAAAAGAGCAAATTCAGTATAATTTAAAATAATTATGGCTGCTATTTTGTGCAGTTGAACTCAATTTACTGAATTATTGAAGAAATAAGGAGAACATGAAGACGAGTCTGCAGGGAAAGTCATATGCTGCCCACGTCAGATATTTTTAATTGTTTCAAAACAAACATGTGTTCTGAAGAAATTTAAAATAATCATTTATTGAGAGCAATGAATGTGTTTAAGAAATAACGTCAGAATCAGCTTTTAATAGTATAGATTTTATTAACAATAAATATTATTTCTAAAGTAAAAATAGTATATAAGTTTAATAAGCATAATATATAAGTTTCCTTATATATTATGTATATAAGGAAAGTATTTATTACTTTCCTTATAAACATAATATATAAGGAAAGTACTGTGACGGGGGTCGAACATTCGAATTCGAGTTTTCGACGGGAGAGCACGTTTCAAGCATCCCTGATCACGAATCAAACATTTTTGAAGTGATGTCTGTGTGTGTGCATCTGTGTGTGTGTGTGTGTGTGTGTGTGTGTGTGTGTCAGTGAGTCTATGGAGACGATAACTCACGAACGAATGGACCGATTCGAACGAAATTTAGTGCAAAAATCACAATCCGTAAGCACTGGAAGCCTATTGTTTTTATACGCAATCGAATGTTCAGAACCCCCCTAAATTTTTGAATGAAATTTTGAAAAAATCGTCAAAAAATCAAAACCGCTAATAAAGTTAGGCAAATAGACATTTCTTATGTAATATTTCATTAGAAAACGATTGACATAAATTTTAGAACGCTAACATAAACCGTTTTCGAGATATTGTACATTTTTCAAAAAAATTATCAAAAGGTCATATAAAATTAAAAAATGTACATATCCTATTGAGAAACATGTTCACTTTTCATATGTAATACTATGCGATAATTTGGGTGACATCATTCTCGTGGATCTAGCTCGTTCCATTCATGAAAGAAGATACTTTAAGTAATACTTTTGTATTTGAACGCCAATAGTCATTTATCTGCTGTAAGAATAACTTATTTCTTCGTCCATAACGCTTGGCGAGATTTTGGCGACGAATTGGGCGGAATGTCGCCAACTTGGCGACTTTTTTAAATGTTACCAAATTAACGAAAATCTGGCCAAATGGATAAAAATGACGCTATATCAATGAAAATGACGACTCATTGTCAAAAATTCAATATCTTGGAAAGAATATTAGTATCTACTATAAGGAAAACCTATTTTTTTTTTTTTTTACTGTAAAAGTAGTAAATTCATTACATTATATAAGGAAAGTCATGTGTTGCCCACATCAGATTTTTGTGTAATTATATTGACAGTCATTAATTGTTTAGATTTCATCAAAAAAGGAAATGCTACCTCACCATTCGGACACTATATTATTCAACAGAAATTAATTATCTTCAATTTTTACCCAATTCCCTCATTCGCCACTGACAACGAGGCGTCCAATTGTTGAAAGCCGAATGTTTCGGACACTGCTCAGGAGATGATCGGTCATCCCAACTGAAATACCTCGTCTGTCCATTGTTGACTTTAGTGGATCCGGTTTCCTCCGTTATTCAAGACGATCTCCAACCTTCAATGACCACTGGTCAGTGGAATTTCATAAACGGCGACAATAAACCGTTCTGAACAACGACATTATAATTGTGAAAGTTTAATAAATGAGTGAAAAGAATGATAGGTAAAGAAGCAACAATCAGAGCTAAATAATTTTTCGTTAAAGAAATTCAGCAATTCTCATATAACTCATCCTACATCTTTACGTGTTTACATTCTACATAAGTGAAAATTGGCTTCGTTGCAGAAATTAACAAAGTCTGATGATCAAAACTCAAATATATTGTAATTGAGTTGTTAGACCGTGTTTTATTTTTGCACAGAAATTAAACAAAAATAAAGCGGCTTTAGGACGGATATGACACTAAGTATACATTAAAAAGAACTTTAAAAATCACCATTTTGGGGAGATCGAAAATCCGGCTCAGTCAGGTTCTGTTCCGTAGTCGATACTATAAATGTGCAAAGATTCAGTCGTCTAGGTCACAAAGAGGCTTTTATAGGGCCTAATTATTATATAGATGAGTTACAAAATAGCTAAGTTAAAAAATAAAATCGTCGTGTGTCGGGATGGGGGCCAGTAGCACTGTAAATCCTCTTTAGGGTCGTTTCCAACCACCCTTTGCGAGATCCTGGCTACGCCCTTGACACGAATCGCGTAGTGTAAATTCTTTTTAAAAATGTGTGTTTGTCATTTTACTACTAAGTTTATGGGAACTTCATAACTGATCACCCCTATAGAGCACGGGCACGAGCGTTAATAAACAGCTTGCGCAGTAGAATGCGCAGAAATGTAAGGGCAAAAGAGCATTTATTTTGCCATAGCGGGTAATGGTAAACGGAAGATGATGGGCCATAAAAATTAAATTTAGACCCATTCAATATCGAAATTTATGTTTGTGCTGGTAATAATTTATTTAGAAACCTTGAGTAACAATATAGATTTAAAGATTTTATTTGCTAAAGTGCACTTTAACTGATTTTAAATGAATGTACACTACTACTCATATACACCGTAGTCACCAACTAGCGTTCTGAAGATGTATAATTTACTAGAACATTCTGCACTGTATTTGCTAGTGAGAAGGGAAAGGTACATAACGAATGTTCTTAAAACTCGTATATATTTCATTGAAAGTGAATATTTTATTTCAAGTCCATTAAAAATATCCATCAAAGAGGATTTAGATCTATCCTACTGACATTAGAGGTTAAACGGTTGCAAATTTCTAAAGTGGCCGTTTTTAATGTAGAAATAATGAAAATTTCCATATTGCTAAGCAAACGAGTATTACTTTATATACATATTGTATAAGGAAAGTATTGTGACGGGGTCGAAAATTCGAATTCGAGTTTTCGACGGGAGAGCACATTTCAAGCATCCCTGATCACGAATCAAACATTTTTGAAGTGATGTCTGCGTGTGTGAAAGTATGTGTGTGTGTGTGTTTCAGTGAGTCTGTGGAGACGATAATTGACGAACGAATGGATCTATTCGAACGAAATTTGGTACAAAAATCACAATCCGTAAACACTGGAAGCCTATTGTTTTTAAACGTAATCGAATGTTCAGAACCCCCCTAAATTTTCGAGTGAAATATTGAAAAAATTGTCAAAAAATCAAAACCGCTCATAAAGTTACGCAAATAGACATTTCATTAGAAAACGATTAATATAAATTTTAGAACGTTAACATGAACCGTTCTCGAGATATTGCACATTTTTCAAAAAAAATTATCAAAAAGTGATATAAAATAAAAAATATATATTTCCTATTGAGAAATATGTTCACTTTTCATATGTAATACCATACGATCAATTGGCTGACATCATTCTCGTACATCTAGCTCGTTCCATTCATGAGAAAAGATACTTCGAGTCATACTTTTGTATTTGAACGCCAATAGTCATTTATCGGCTATAAGAATAACTTATTTCTCCGTCAGTAAAGCTTGGCGAGATTTTGGCGACGAATTGGGCGGAATGTCGCCAACTTGGCGACTTTTTGAAATGTTGTCAAATTAACGAAAATCTCGCCCAATGGATTAAAATGACGCTAAATCATTGAAAATGACGACTCATTGCAATATCTTGGAAAGAATATAAGTATTTACTATAAGAAAAACTTTTTTTTTTACTGTAAAATAGTAAATTCATTGCATTATATAAGGAAAGTCATGTGTTGCCAACATCAGATTTTTTTGTTTTGGAAACGTAAGGGCAAAATTCTCCGCGTGACGTCGCGTGACCATACTCTATTGTTTTCTGGCAGGAATTCAGCTTTGTCCGGGATTGGAGATGATTAAGTGATTTTAAGTGATTTTAAATAAATGTACACTATTACTCATTATTACCGTAGTCACTCACTAGCGTTCTGTAGATGTACATATTTAATAGACGGTTTCGCAGTGTATGCGAAATAGAAGGGAAAGGTACATAACGAATTTACTTAAAAAACTCGTGTATATATTTTATTGTAAGCGAATTATTTATTTTTCAGTCAATTAAAAATATCTATGAAAAAAGATAAATTTAGATATATCTCACTAAAATTGGGGGACTAAACGATTGTAAATTTCTAAAATAACCGTTTTTAATCAGAAATAATGAAAATGTCCATACTTCTAAACATATAAGTACTTTGCTTTGGAAACGTAAAGGCAAAATGTGTCGTGTGACGTCACGCTCCCATGTTCTATTCCTCGAGACATAATAGAACAAAATTTAGAACATTTCAATTTCTACCTAACCCCTCAGTCTCCCTGGACAACCGCCAATCTAATTGTTGCAAACAGGATACTTCGGACACCGGTCAAGATCATCGGTCATCCCGAGTGAACTGTCCATTGTTGACCCTTGTAGCTTCGATTTCATCGGCCATTCAAAGCGACCTTTCTCTCTCGTCAATGGAGTGGGCAGAAGCGATGACCGCTGGTCAAGGGTGGGAAGAGTGGATTTCGGAAGAACCATATTGAGCGACAATAATGGGCAGTCATGATGCTTACATGGAGATCAGAAAGGTAATGGCTGGAGATTATTTTGCATATCATATCGATTGAGCTCCCGATCAATGATACGGGGGAATCGTAATCGTTCTTCCGCATGGAAACCTAGAACGCGTGGCTTTTGCTGAAGATGACCAGCTATTTTAGTTTTATTTGTATTTATATAAAGGATGTATATTATTTCGATCGCATAAAATTATATTAAATTAACAAGCGTGTGGCTCCACTCCGTTTTCTCATACCAGAATCCATTTTTAAATTGCTTATAGATCTCCCCCCCCCCCCCCAAATTTTACAGGAAATTTTTTGAAAAAGCGGTATTATGGATCCAAATGATTTGAATTATAGCGCATTACCCTTCACTTTAAAAGGCTTGAAAAAATCCTTCGATTGATACGTACTTGCCCCCCTCCCCCCCCCCCCCCAAAAAAGGGGCTAATAACATCCCGAACACAAAAATTGTATCGTGTTTATTTTTCCCAATAACGATTGAAACTATTAAGTATCGTGATCGAACTATAATTAAACTATTTTACTATTTTAGCCTATTAAGCCGATCCGGTGGTCGAGCGGTCAGGGGCATGCGTTTCCATCTGATCGCTGGATTGCCGAGTTGCGGGTTCGAATCCCGCCAACGGGCATGGATGTTGTCATGTCGAGGCCAAACACTGTACTTCCGCTCTTCGGGGAGCCTCTATAAAAGTGAAGCTGCAAATCTCCTTCCTTTCGCCATGGGATACCCTGGGGGGTCTTGTGGACGTGGTGCGTAGGCGCTCCTTCACCACAGGGGAATTAGTAACGAACTATTTTATACATGAGGATGTCAAATTGTGTCCTTTATTGCATGTTGAAAAAGAAAAAAAAAATCGAATAAATGTCGAAATTTTCGCTTGAATTAAAATTATATCTAGTTCTATACTTTTTGATAACAAAGCCAGATATAAAGTTTCGTGAAGATCGTTGACACAAGAAATCGATCTCAGGCATACTGACAGACAGACATCACTCCAAAAAGAGTCAAAACATGTTCAGGAGGTCCTAAAATATATATTGGTCCTAAAGTATTGATTGATACTTCATACCATACTTGATAAGGTACCCTCGAAGGGGATAATGAATTCACGAACACAAAAATTGAATTTACTATATGCTAGGAATTTAAGTAGTACATATCTTTTTCCGGATAATCGAATATCGTCTGGAATAGTCAATGTTCGTTTAAGAGGGTTCGTTTAAGAGGGTAGTGTGTAACTTCCATAGCTTAAATTCATATGAACCGAATTTCTCTATAACTTACTTGAAGAATCTTAACTCTTTGTTCAAGATTTATATTTTAACATGGACTTTTAATTCTGTAAGTTGCATTTCTGTCCCTGTTATTAATACTATCATAAATATAAATTAATTGACAAGTCATTAATTTACTATTAACCATAGGTATAAATTATAGTAATAATTATATACAAGATTCCTGGGAAAGTCCTTAAAACACCTCCAATAACTTTGTAAAGAAAGGTGCATGAGTGTACACGGTATAGGTTTATCTAGGGTCAAATGTCCCTGGCCGTTCGAATAATAGGGATTTCACTGGCTCTAATTTGAAAACTTCAGGATAAACTCAGCAATAAAGTGAGATAGACGAAAAAGACCCATGATAATATGATATAGCACTGGGAACGCGTGAAACGCGTATGCAGAAGGCAATAAATACTTATCAGAAATACTTATCATATCACCAGGACTGATAACGCAGTGACATCTATAAAGATAGATAGAGAGAGAGAGAGCGAGTTATATAGATAATCAGAGAGAGAGAGAATTAAAGGGAGAATTAGAGATAGTCATATATAGAGAGTTCGAGAGAGATTTCGAGAGTTAGTGCGAGTTAAAGTTACATAGAGAATTAGAGAGAAATAAGGTTATAGTTAAAGACAGAGTAAGAGAGAGAGAGTTAGAAAGTGTTATATAGAGCTAGGGAGAGAGATAATTAATTAGAGAGTGTTATAGTTATAGTTGGAGAGAGAGTTAAAGTTATAGATAAAGACAGAATAAGAGAGAATTAGAGTTAAAGATAAAGACAGAGTAAGAGATAGTTAGAAAATATTATACAGAGTTAGGAAGATAGAGATAGTATTAGAGTTATAATTACAGTTAGAAAGCGAGTTAGTGAGAGAGAGTTAGAATTGGAAAGAGTTAGAGAGAGTTAGTTAAAAAATGTTATATAGAGAGAGTTATATAAAGAGAAAGCTAGAGAGCGAGAGTCATAAAAAGAGTTAGAAAGAGTTATAGAAAGAGAGAGTTAGAGTTATAGAAAGAGAAAATTAGAGAGAGTTATAGAAAGAAAGAGTTAGAGAGAGTTATAGAAAATGAGAGTTAGAGGGAATTATAGAAAAAGAGAATTATAGAATGAGAAAGTTAAAGAGAGTTATAGAAAGAAAGAGTTAGAGAGTAATAGAGAGTTAGAGGAAGAGAAAGTTAGAGTGGCAGAGTTAGCGTAAGAATGAGGACTATAAAAAATTCTTCCAGCTATTGCTAGAAAATTAATAATGATTAAAAATTACAGTATTTATTTTAGTGACTTTCAATGATTCACTGAATCTCTGTTGTCAACCATCCATTGTAAAGAAGTGTTTCTTTAACTTGCAAATATTGCACCGAGAGAAGTGAACAAAAATTTTAAATCGCACAACTTTCTTAATGAAATGCATTTATTTAATTTCTTAACTTCCTGAGTCATCTTTTTATATTTTTTTTCTGCCAATTACAACACTTAAAATAACACATTGATCCAATTATGAATATATTTGACCTCGTTTATTTACTGAACAAGAGTTTGGAATCAACATTCTAATTTTCGTTTCCGCAAAGCACAGTGCAAAACGCCTCATTTCGCCCAAAATGATCAGAAGATCCACCGACGACTTGGGGTGAAGCGATTTTAAGTCGACCATCATGTACTTTCTATACGTGCAAGTCAGATTTATCACCTGACGTCTATACTCATAGACCTTTCTTTACAAAGTTTACCCTCTATATAATAGATGTTATTTTAAGGAAATCTTTCTAATAAACAACAGCTTTTATATCAGAGTCTGCATTTAAAACTACTGCAAAGTATCAAAATAATTATTTTGGTGTGAATAACACAACTATGGCTGGGGTTTCTGTGGCAGAAAAATGGAAACATTTTGGGCCCTTATACCCCCGAAAGTAATGGGTAAAAATGGAAATACTTTTCATTGTTTTGTAGGAAATAGGATGCATATTATGGATATATAAAAATAATTTCAGGATTTTAATATTTTGAACTGTTTTTCTCAAAGAAACTTAAAAATGTAGCTTTCCGAACGAGTATTTATCTATTTTTTCGTTTTTTTAATTTTCATTCAAAATATAGAGCAAACTATAAAAAATATAGATATAAATAGTAAACGACAAAAATGTGTACTAAAATATTTAGTCTTCAAATTTATGATTATTATTAAAAAGAAAAGCTCTTATACTTTTAGAGTCATTGTATTATCCAGTTGAAGAAGATTGAAAATGTTCCGCTTTTCAAATTTGTAATGCTTATATCTCAAATATTAAGAAAGAAATTAGAATAATAAGCAAGAATGTGCAGTTCTTTGAAAGTCCTATTAGTGCTATTATTTATTAGAATGGCCAAGCACTTGATATTTCATTATTCGCCTATACACTGTCCAGAAACGTGAAACATGTAGCCGTCACATGACGTTGGCCCGGCGCACCAGTGGCGGCGGAACACACTGCACCCAACAATACAACATCCATAGCCACAGGTGGGACTCGAACCTAGAGAGCACGAGGAAATGCTTACCTTGACAGCTCAGCCACCGCGTCGGTAGCCCTATAAATGTATATAAATATTTTGAATCGAGGGTTATTTTACTTATATATATATACATTTTTTGACGAGTGTATATATATATACACACACACTCGTCAAAAGCAAAACTGCAACATCGTGAAGAAATACACGTAGCTATATGCAAATCATAGTATCGGTAGAAGAGAGAGTCATATGCAAATGATGAAAAGAACAAACAAAGATATGCAAAAGAAACCTGTGTATTCAGTAAAGAATGGGGTCCCCACGGACAGCTATACAGGCCGTTTAATGGCGAGGCATACTATCGATAAGGCTATTAATGGTTACTTCAGGTAATCCCAGCCAAGCAGCGTCAACTGCGGCACGCGATTTGTCTACGATTTGTACCGGTAGTCCCTGGTGCACCTGGGGTTCAATGAAGGCACACGTGTTTAATAGGAGAGAAATCCGGCGACACTGCCGGTTAAGAAAGGATATGAATTCCGTTCAGGCTCTTGAAAGTTCGCCGTGCGGAGTGGCATTGTCTTGCTGGAACACCGTGTCCGGGACGGTCTGCACCAGCGGCCGAACCACAGGCATCACAAATTGTATGACGTACCGGTCTGCTGTCAGATTACTTGCAATGTGCACTCAAGTTGTCCGCTGATCGAACATAATACCGCCCCAAACCATGATGCCCGGTGTGGGGCAGGTGTGACGCTCGGTGATATGGGCTGGCAAGTGGTGTTTCCCGGGAAGCCGCCATACTCGTCCACGGCTGCCATTCCTCCACAGGCAGAAGCGAGATGGCGACGACACCACCCTGTATCGAGGGTTTAGTGAAACCCCAGTGGTTGGCCTGCAACCTGTTGCATCTTTCATGCAACCTGTTACGAATGGTTTAGATGCACGCAGGTCCAACCATTGATGCAACCGTGGTAGGCTGCCGTAGGTGCAACAATGGCTGGCTGTTTCGGATGTCATTTGCCGTTACGAACGGGTCTCGACGAACCGTTCGGCAAATCTGCCGGTCTGTGCGCTCTGTCGTGCACCTGTTCGATCCACTCCCTCTTCGACGTATCCTTTGATGTTCCTGCGTACATCGTATCACAGAGAGCTGAATGGTACTCACGTCGTGCCCAACACTCATGGCAATTACACGCATCGACAAACCCGCGTCATACAGCTCCAGGATATGGTCTCGTTTCCTAGCCGTTAACTGCTATTATGCAGCTTGCTAACGCCTTCGAGACATCGCTTCTTTACTTTTTCGAAAGTTCGGCTGCGGCAAATCGTCGCTGATAGCATTTACGGGACAAGCCATCTGCAGGTCTTTATCACCCGAAACAGGGTGTCACGTGACCCGATATATCGATACATACGAAATCTTAATCATTTGCATATGACTCTCTCTACTACCGGGACTGTGATTTGCATATGGCTGCGTTCATTCCTTTACAGTGTTGCAATTTCACGTTTGATAAGTATATATATATATATATATATATATATATATATATATATATATATATATATATATATATATATATATATATATATATATAATGCTAATATTTCACGATTACTTGAATTGATTATTTTTATTATTACATTTTTCTAATATATATATATATATATATATAATAAAAATATTATATAAAATTCCAAAGATAGATTAGAGATAAGTTGTAACTCAAATAACCATTCGGCTTCGGTATCTATGAATCTTTTAACATATATATATATATATATATATGTGTGTGTGTGTGTGTGTGTGTGTGTAATACAAAAGTTGAGTTTTATTTTACCAAACGTTATTCAAGCAAAACCATTTCAGCTCCATCGTGTTGGAGCCACCGCCGATTATTTTCATTTAATTCACCTGTTTTGTTTCATTTTATTAAACCGCTTCAAATAGGTTCCAGAATAAGCAGTCAAAGTGGCATGCTGTTCCCGATTCTCTCCCCACCCCTTATTTAAATGTGAAGTTTACGCCATATTGCATTCATGAAACAGAGGATAAAATACGGATTCATATATTTTGCACAGACTGAAATTTTGAGTCACTGACGCGTGGAAGAGCTTTTGAGAAGGGATTAACACCGCCTGGGTTTGTATGGAGTCCCAGACCTTTCTGTACTCCCCCCTTAAAAAATCCCTTCCCAACCCCTTCAACAGTTGTCAAACGTAACAAAACGGTCTTTTTCAATGGTTCAAGTGTTGTTAAATATTAAAGAGACTGTATAGGTTTTAGACGAGAATTTTTTGAACAGACACTTCATAACGAACAAGATTATAAAATCTCGGTGGAAAATACCCCATCATCCTGTATAAACCGCATGTGGTGAGCGAACAACAGAGAAGGAAACCCTTGCTTCAGGAACACACGGTGCATTGCGCTGTTTAGATGTTATGGCAAGAGGTGAACTTCGTCCAGACAATCGCCAAAGAAATCTAGGCAAATGTTAAAGACAAATCTCTGCTGGCGTTTGCGAGGGTCAGTGACGGGTGGATTTTCTTGAGCACAAGAGTGCTAAAAAAATCTGTACATGCGGGCACTGCAATTATTTTTATTCGATCGGGCATAGTAATAATCGGACACAGTTAAATAGGTCTAATATGTACGCTCATGAATTTTCCCCCTCAGGGTGCTTGAGGACCTCCGTAGGAATGTACCACCACCGTCCACTCGGACGATACCGCACTTTTAAGAAACGCAATCGTATAGAAAAGTAAAAACTTGAAGTGAGCAGCACAAGGCTTTCCCTATAGACTCAAATTCATATCCCTCTTTCTTTCTTCAGTAATTCGTTAAATTGAGTTTAATGGTCTCAGGGGTATGGGTAGTGAGGTATTATCAAGCGATAACGTTCTTGCTTCTTCATATCCTTTGGGTTTTTTACTTTCCCTACAATACATGGTAATGTATAGGGAAAGTATTGGAATCATGAAGAAAATCGCAACTCGGGTTTTCGACGAATCGACGCATTTCGAGATATCTAGAATACGAAAAACAATTTTAGCGTGACGTCTGTGTGTCTGTCTGTCTGTGTGTTCAGATTTTCTATCCACTCTAACTGAAAAACTAATTGACTGAATTTCATAAAATTTGGTAAGTCACTTGTGGGCGAATCTGGTGCTCATTAGTTTTGGGTACGATTCGGGATAAAAGAACCCGCCTGTTTTTGCGAAATGGCCCCCAAAAGCTTGCATCCACTCTAGCTGAAAAACTAATACACCGAATTTCACAAAATTCAGTAGATAAGTCGCTTGTGAGTTACCCTGGTGTTGGTTAGATTTTGGTATGATTCGAAAAAAAAAAACTGCCTTTTTTGGCAAATTCGCCAGCAAAAAGCGTCAAAAACTAAAATAAAAACTATGTATGCTCAAATATATCCATTAAATGCTTGTTTTATACGTAATTTTTAACGTAGAAAAGAATAAGACCAATCCCATTAGACTAGGACTAGCCGTTCTCGAGGTATTTAAGTTTTTTCATATTTTCTCTACGCCACCTTTGAAAATAAGTCCAGTTACCAACTGAAAACGAAAATTGAATTAAAAGTGAATTAAATTTAATCAAAATAAAGAAAACGTGGATATTAATAAGTCTGCAGGGAAAGTCATGTGCTATCCACATTAGATGTTCTTAAACTGCGATCATTTTACATTCGTTTAAATGAAACAGACATTGAGATCCTGTAATGAAAATGAAATTTAAAAGGATTTTTTAATTCGGACAAAATTATTTTGGGTGGTGCTGATTCTGTTAAGAAATTTCTATTTCGTATGATTTAGCACCTTTTTACTTTTCTTACAATACATGGTAATGTATAGGGAATGTATTGGAATCATGTCGAAAATTGCAACTCGAGTTTTCAACGGATCGACAGGACGGACCTCTAGAATACGAATAAACTATTTTTAGCGTGACGTCTGTGTGTCTGTCTGTGCAATGTATGTATCCATTCTAACTCGAATGGATCCAATTTCATAAAATAGGGTAGGTAAGTCGCTGGTGGGTGACCCTGGTGCTGATTAGATTCTAGTATGATTCTGAAATATAGAACCTGCTTTTTTTGCGAAATGGGCCACGAAAATCGTCTAAATCTAAAATAAAAGACTACGTATGTTCAGAAGTATCCATTAAATACTTAATTTTATACTTCATTTTTGAGAACGAAAAGAATAACACCAACCCCATTACTCTAGGTCTAGCCGTTCTCGAGATATTTTAGTTTTTTCGCATTTTCGCTGCGCCACCTTTGAAAATAAGTACAGTGACCCAATGAAAGCGAAAATTAAATGAAAAGTGAAATTCAGTGTCATTTCAAATAATAATGCCTGTTATTTTGCGTCATTAAACTTATTTTAATGGATTGTTAAAGAAATAAAAAGAAATTGAATTTGAATCTGCAGAGAAAGTCCCTGTGCTGCCAACATTAGATTGCTTTTCATTTACATTAATTTGAAAATATTTTAATTTCAGTTTCTGGTATTGATAATAAAATTTTATGTTGCATGGGTTTTACGTAGTAAAATCCATAGAAGTATAATCTAAAATTTATGGGAATGTGTGGAAAGTATTGATAATGAAATTTATGGGAATGTATGGAAAGCATTGATAATAAAATTTATGGGAATGTATGGAAAGTTTTGATAAGGAAATTTATGGGAATGTATGGAAAGTATTGATAATAAAATTTATGGGAATGTATGGAAAGTTTTGATAAGGAAATTTATGGGAATGTATGGAAAGTATTGATAATAAAATTTATTGGAATGTATCGAAAGTATTGATAATAAAATTTATGGGAATGTATGGAAAGTATTGATAATAAAATTTATGGGAATGTATGGAAAGTATTGATAATAAAATTTATGGGAATGTATGGAAAGTTTTGATAATGAAATTTATGGAAATGTATGGAAGACATTAATAATGAAATTTATGGAAATGTATGGAAAGCATTGATAATAAAATTTATGGGAATGTATGGAAAGTACTACTAATGAAATTTATGGGAATGTAATAAAAGTATTGATAACGAAATTTATGGGAATATATGGAAAGTATTGATAATGAAATTTATGGGAATGTATGGAAAGTATTGTTAATAAAATTTATGGGAATGTAATAAAAGTATTGATAATGAAATTTATGGGAATATGTGGAAAGTATTGATAATGAGATTTATGGAAATGTATGGAAAGTATTGTTAATAAAATTTATAGGAATGTATGGAAAGTATTGATAATAACATTTTACGCGGGAAAACATTCTTTAATTTTATTTAAACACTTGAATAAAAAGTCCCCATACCACCCTTCTCACGACCTTCTTTCATATATGCCTGTTACTTAAATCCCGATATTAAAATCTGATACTTTTTTATTCGCAAAATAAAAATGAAAAAACGACACCTACACCGCGTCACAGCCTACGATGCATGAAATATTCATTTTTAATCCTTTTTTAATCTTCATTTGCATTAAAACCGCTAAATATAGACCGACTCATAATAACGGTCGAATGCGCATAAACTGCAACCGCACGTGCCTGCAATAGGAAATAATAAAAAAAAACTTTTTAGCCAGGATATTTTTTAGTGACGGCTAATCTCTACTCCTATAGACTGGGACATATTTGGAAGGCGATTTATTCTATTGTGCAAGTTTTAAGGCACTGCAGTTGGGGAATTGTTGCCAGCTATTTTTAACCGTTGATGGGTGGTTTGTTTGGTATTGCTGTATTAATAAAAAAGCGGCAACAGATTCGATTACGACGGCTAGAAGGTGTCGGTAATTTTTTCCCACGAAACTATAAAAACTGGGGTGTATTATTCACTTTCTCATATTACACAAAAGAAATAATTTTCGAATTCTAATTTTTAGTGGAAATGCAATTGTTATGATTTCCTAAACACATTTTCAAATGTACTCACAGAATTCGCCCACAAGATCCAAAAGATAGGATTGCAAGTTTTGTTATAAATAAAAGCATATATGGACCCGTTTCGTAATTTTTATGGGCTCGTCAGTATGAAGTAGCTGTCTTGTCATCAAAACATCTGCGCCAATGGTCATTTTTAACAGCAAGGAAAGTAAGCAAAAGGACCGCAAAGTTCTGTGGGTCCATTGGTATTTTTTTCAGTAAAAAATTATTATAAAATTATTATATTTTATTATAAAATTATTATTATATTTTATATAATAATAATTATATTATAAAATTATTATTATACCTGTATAAAAATATAACAATTATTTTATAAAATTATTATAAATAGTAATATTATAAAATTTTTATTATATTTCATTATAAAAGTTTTAGGATGTATCCAAGAATTTATTTTTGTCTAGCAAGAGTTAAAGCAGCCCTGCCTGTAACGGTAGCATATCATTTGCTGTGTGTTCCTATCTTGCGAACATCCTCAGTAACAATCTAATATTGGAAATATTGGACCAATATGAGATAGTGGACATTTTCACGGAATGAGCCCAATACTGGCTTAAAATATTGGGACCCTATGACTCCAATATGAGCGTTTCATTGGAAATGTTTCGAATGTAACACCAATATTGGCATGATATTGTAATGAAAATACTTAGACAATACTGGAGGCCAATAAAACCTCAATATTTGACCAATATTGGGATTACATTGGAAATATTTTCAATGTAATGCCAATATATACAGTATTGTTTGCTACTAGGGTTCTATAGATCGCGGAATTTGTTCCTACCACGCAACTGGCATCGAATTTCTTCAGGCTGCCCAAGACTAAAACGGTCATTTTCGTAAAAGATTGCAAAATTGTAGCATACAGCGAATTTCCTTACATCCATTGCAGGTATATCTTATTCCATGCTGACAAATGCTAAACAAGTAACACGTCCAAAGATGCGGCTATCCTTGATAGGAGTGGAATTTCGGGGCTCCCGCACACAAAACACCATCACACACCAACTGCAGCGCCGGAGTACCCTTTGTACAGGATGGAGACTCCATGTCTTTCACTTCACAATAATATATAAAGAATGTATAATACGTATTTAAAAATATTGACGCATTTGAAGGGAGACAACATGCTTACATTTTAAAACTTTAGAAAATGTTTCTTTTTTCAATGAATTATTTTCGTCATTTTAGTTGCATATTTTAATTTTAGGAAGATTTACTTTCTAAATATTATTACTTTCCTTGCAATACATGTTAATGTATAGGGAAAATATTGGAGTCATGCCGAAAATCGCAACTCGAGTTTTCGACGGATCTACACGTGTTGGGACCTCTAGAATACGAAAATACTATTTTTAGCTTGACGTTTGTGTGTGTCTGTCTGTCTGTAAGGTATGTATCCACTCTAACTCAAAACCTAATAGATCGAATTTCATAAAATTTGGTAGGTAAGTTACTATGGGTGTGACTCTGGTGCTGAATAGTTTTGGGTACGATTCGGAAAAAAGGAACCCGCCTGTTTTTGCGAAATGGCCCGTAAAATCTCATGTATCCACTGTGCTAGCTGAAATACTAATTGACCAACTTTTACAAAATTTCGTAGATAAGTTACTTTTGGGATACTCTGGTGCTGATTAGATTTTGGTACGATTCGGAAAAGAACAATCTGCCTTTTTTTACGAAATAACCGTAAAAATCTAAAAAAAGGCTACTTATGTTCAAATGCATCCATTAAATGCTTGTTTTATACGTCATTTTTGACGAGGAAAATAATAAAAACAACTCTATTACTCTAGGACTAACCGTTCTCGAGATATTTAAGATTTTTCGCATTTTTGTTATGCCGTCTTTGGGGAAATGTCCAATTACGTAATAAAAATAGAAATTGAATTAAAAATGTAAATTTAGTGTTATTTTGTGCCATTAAACTTAATTTAATGAATTATTAAAGAAATAAAGAAAAAATGAATTTGAGTCTGCCGGGAAAGTCATGTGCTGCCCACAGCAGATTTTTTTCTTAAAATGTAAATTTATTTCTGCTCATACATAATTAAGGGGCCCCTTAAAGTTTTGGGGCTCATAGCGTCCCCCGGTGGCGTTCGTTATGCACTGGAGTCATTGTAGATATTATTGTTTTTAAAAGGAAAATTGCATCTTCGTATGTAGGAAACTTGAAACGAAAGTAATATTTTGATGTCGTTCAACAGTAAATAATATAATTCATCAAATAAACTTCAATAGATTCACCGCTTTACGTTGGATTGCTTTTTCTATTTAATAACGTTAAGAAGTTTATTTATCAGTAAAAACGAGTTCAAGCGACTTATATACATATTGCTATTCTCTTTTCTTAAATTTAGTTATCCATTTTCCATTAAGCTTTTAATATTCTTCTGTTCCAAATGCATTCCATTCCTTAGGTATTATGTTCCAAATGGCCAAAGTTCGTTTTTTTTTAGGGAGGGGGGGGGAGGGGGTTAGCAATTTACTTTTATTTAAATTGGTTAATTTGTGGTTTCATTTATTATCTTTGATTTGATTCTAAATGTGTTTATTCTCGGTCCATTTTTAAATTGTTGCCGAATTCGTATATTTCAAATCGTTTCACTTCATTCCTGTTTAATTTTCGTGTACTTTAAAATTGCTATTCTGTTCTTTAAAAGTTCGAGTTTTGGATTGGTTGACTATAATATTAATGTCCTCTGTAATTCATTCTTTTATCGATTATCGATAGTTTTGTTAACGATTTATGTCAGCGATTTTACATACAAACATCACATACTCATACAATCATCACATAAAAAATTAAGGGGTCCTTAAAATTTTGGGGCCCACGTCTGCGGCGGCCCGTACGTTAATAGAGCACTGGAGTCATAGATAGTATTGTTTTTTGAAAAAAAATTGAATCTTTGTATACATGACATTTGTAGCGAAAGTAATATTTTGATTGTTCAACAGTAAATAATAAATTTATCAAATAGACTTCAATAGACTCACCTCTTTAAAATCCGCAGTGAACAGCATAGCCCCCCTTCGTCCAATCCGGCTCGAACATAGGTCGAGGACATAGGTCGAGGACATAGGTCGAGGACTGGTCCGCCATCTAGTGCCCGAAAGGGATGACTGAAAATTAAATAAAAATCTATGAAGAAAGTTATTTCCACAAAATATATACAGAAAATGAGTACTTAAGCTTCTCAAAGAAGAAAAACTAAAACAATTTGAAAAATCTGTATTATTGACCTAAATGATCACAATTATAGCATGTTACCCTTCATTTCCTGAAAAAAATATTTTGACTGATACAACGTACCCCTCGGGAGTGTAACCCTTCTTCGAGGGGGAGTTAATTACGTCACGAATACAAAAATTGTATAGCGGCTATTTTTCACTGATCGAAACTGTTGAGTTTGGCGGTCATTGAGCTGTAAATTACCGTTGAGCTATAATAATTGAATTCTGATCATTGATCTCTGATCCATTGATCACTGAGCAATAATAATGGATTCATAAATTTAATGTAAAATTTCGTCTTATGTTGCTATGTTAAGAAAATGAAAAATTTCGAATAAATTTCAAAGGTTTCGCTCGAATTAAAAAAAAAATGATAATAGTAATCTAGTTCTAGATTTTTTTCGTTATCGGATATACATTTCCTTGAAAATCCATGATATCTATATCGTGTACACAAAAAATTGAATACAGACAAATAGGCGGACATTACTTCAAAAATAGTCGAAACGTGCTCAGGAGATCCTAAAACATATATTGGCATTCAAATTTCGAATTCGAAAATTTTCGTAAAAACAATACTATCTCTGTACTATGTTGCATACTATGTGAGAAAGTTAAAACGGAACTGAATTTTCTAAATATGTTTTATTTGGATTAACACTCTATGTTGTTCAGCGTTGAAGATATAGTGGTCTTAATCAAAAATTATTTTCATTAGGTTCTGTCTTGCAGCCAATACTATAATTGTGCAAAATTCGATCTTCTTTGATCCTCAACTTCGGTCTTGGTCACTCCATATCACAGGTACACCAATATTAGAGATAATACATGTTTAGATTCAATCGCAATAAATATCTGGAGTGCAAATTGACACCCCCCTTTCTTATACATTAACCATTTAATATCATAATGTAAATAAATAGAAATACATATATTTCGTTTCTAAATTATTTTCTTAAAACTTTTAATCATTCTTTAAACTTTCTTTAAGCGATCGTTAAGAGCGTGCACTCTTTTTGGACCTCAGGAAGAGGGCTGTATGTTGTTGTTGTTGAGACCCAGACCATCTGACCTACCAGAAAGGTGTAAGGTAACTGTTTGGACGGCAGGGAAGTGCCACCCAATTTAGACCGGAACCCAGTGGGGGAGGCATCCACAGGGGCCGTACTCTCCTTCCCCTACCACCAACCTCTCGGAGGAACTTATGGACCCACATGTTTAACGTAATCGTATACTGCGTGAACACGGCGGCAATTTTTGGCAGTGGCGGGAATCTAACCCGGGCCTACCGAGTGCAATTCCCGCGCACTAACCACTGGGCTACTGCGCCCCTACAGAGGGCTGTGTGTTGTTGTTGAGACCCAGACCGTCCGGCCTACCAGAAAGGTGTAAGGTAACCGCTTGGACGGCCGGGAAGTGCCACCCAATTTAGACCGGAACCCAGTGGGGAAGGCATCCACAGGGACCGTACCCTCCTTCCCCTACCATCAACCCCTCGGATGGACTTACGGACCCACATGTTTAACGTGATCGCACTCCGCATGAACACGACGGCAGTTGTGGCAGCGGGCAAATCCAGCGCGCAAACCACCGGGCTACAGCGCCCGAAATGTGCCAACAGCACATGGTGAGAGGGCTGTGTGTGTAATAATGAAAATGATCTAAAAGTAATAATGGCTATGAGAAAGATCCATGTACGCTATAGGTCCAAGAATCTAAACTATCCTATAATTGTTTTAAATCTGCGAATTACACAAAAAGTATACATCACAATGAAATTACTTTAATACATAATGAATCAACACACACAACTTCAGAGAGGGGTACCAGCTTTATTAATGTCCACTTACACACAGAAACACATCGATTGGCATTTTCACAACAAGGTTTGAAACGTGTTCTTTAAACAAGCTTTTCCTTCAAAACATCGAATTTAAATGTTTAGGTAAAACAACACATCCATCATATAAAATGTAGAAAAGGTCATTGCCTTATGCGGTGAAAGTCATGTGCTGTCCACATCAGATTTTTATTATAGGATATATTTATAGGATAAAAATCTGATGTGAGCAGCACATGACTTTACTTACATAATGCGATGAATTGGCTTCCTTTACAGCAATATAATAGTGTACAATATTCAAGCTCAAAATCCCCATTCAAAAGAAGTAAATATTTATTGAAGATCCCGCAACTTAGTGGAGGAGAATCAAAATCCAAAACTGTTACAAAACGTATCTTTTCTCATGAATGGAACGAAGTAGATCCACGAGAATGATGTGAACCGATTTATCGCATAATATAGAAAACAGATTTATTCAATGATACCGACGACTTTTTTCTAATTTATTAGAAAAACTTGCATTATCTCGAGAACAGTTTAAGCTATCGTTCTAAACTACAGCTTGGGCCATTCGTTTTGTCATGAAAAATATTTGTTTACAGATATTAAAAGATCTTAATTTTGTTTTAGTGATTTTTATTCAAAAATTCAAAAATTGGGTGAGGGTGGACTTTAACAGTCGATTGTGTTAAATCAATAAGGTTCAATAGTTGTAATAATCGTATCCAATTATTTTCAAAATACTTCAATCTTTAAATACTTCAATTCTTGCAAGATATCGAGTTTACAAACTTATGGACACACACACACATGTATATATATACATATATAGACACACACACACACATATATACAGGGTGTCCAGTGCTATCGGTGCCCAATGGCTATTTCCTCAACTATTAGTCACAGAGATAAACTTCCAGTTGCAAAAATGTTTTAACTTTTAAAATTTATTATCTTAGAAACAGTTTAAATCAATAAATACATTTCTGAAAGAAATACGAAATATAAATTTTTTTACGATTCCCGGTCCTACCAATTATATTTAGTAAAATCATCCTTATACAATTTTATGTAAAATAAAAACAAAATCTTCCTTTTACTACCAAAATTCCCCGAGTTATGAAGCATTGAACTTTATGACTTAAGTCCCTTTTCCACGCATAGAAATGTCCCGTTTCAGACAACCAACCTATCAGGGACTGTATTGACCATTTTTTAGCACAAAAAGTGCTCCCACTTTAAACAGCTATCAGTGCCCAATGACTAATAGTCATTGGGCACTGATAGCACTGGACACCCTGTGTATATATAGGCACACACACACACACACACATATATATATGTATATATATATAGACTCACACATATATATATATATATATATGTATATATATATATAGACTCACACATATATATGTATATATATATATATATATAATCCAAGAAAAAGAAGAATTAAAGGAACTTGGGATAACCAAATGCTTTGCATTTAATGGTTGGGGAGGATTGCGACTCCCCCTCCCGTTTAAAGCTGCTTTTCCAGCCTAGGCAAACGCTCACGGTACCAATACAAAGCAAAGGTTGGTCCCCATTGCGTGCTAATACGAAGGCACCCGAATACGGAAGAACAAGACCAACCAAACAGAAGGAAACTGGACCAAAAGTGAATCCTGCCCAACTCGCTATCTTATATATGTTCATCTTACGCATGCGTGCAATCTTAGCAGGTACGCATAAACTTTATTTACTTGCAGATTGAAGAAGTAAACTGTCAAAATCTGCCTGATCCTTGAAAATCGATCTATAACAATCCTTCAAGAAATATAAAGGATAATGTTTATATAAAGCCTCTTTTATGATTTTTATATTGCTATTATTGCAATCTTTTTTAAACGTGTTGTAAATTTGATTTCTCTTGAAGTGTCCGAGTATGATATTTCTGAAAATATTTTTGGTAAGATTTGTTTTCCAATCGATGAGATGATTGATCTTAATTTTATATAATTCTCTTTTGTCATATAACGTTGTATAATGACCATATAATCCATGTTTTTTTATTGAGACCTGCAGCTATACAAACTGTAAAAGAAAATTTTGCTATAACTTATACTGACAAGATGGTATCACATTTTGCATTTACATGCAAAAAGTTTTACATTGATACACTACTTCACTGCTATCTAGACGGTACTATGTACACCCCTTTACATAATAATGGGAACGTTCTATCCAATAGGATTAAAGCTATGTACAAACGAATCGGTAATGAAATAAAAACTGTTAGATTTCCATATCTAATCCTCATTCCAAAGATGCATAAAGAGCCTGTGAAATTCCGTACAGTTACCGTTGGCTGTGGATCATATCTGACAATTGCTAATAAACGACTATTGAACATCCTCAAGTTTGTGATGGAAAACATCAAAAAACAGAATCATGTCATGATCAAAAATGGAGTAGAAGTTATCGATCGTTTAAAACATTGTAATAAAAATATATGTTTTAAAAGCTTTGATTTCCGCGACCTATTTAACAACATTGATTTAACTAATTTATATTCAATCTTGGAAAAATTACATGAAGAATTTGACTTGAAGGATTTTATTACTTATCGTAGATACCTTGATCTTATTGAACTGGTATTAAAAGAAAATATTCTATATAACGGAAAAAATTATTACCGACAAATAAAGGGAATCCCAATGGGAGGAGCCTGCTCATCAATCTTGGCCGATATTTACCTCTCAACATATGAAAAAGGAACCCATATTTTGTCGGAGATACCATATTTCCGGTATGTTGACGACGTGCTATTGGGGTGTTATGAAACCACCACCAATTTCGATTTCACATTTTACCCACCGGAATTGGAATTAATAGAAAATTGTAAAGAAGAAAATGAAGCGGTAAATTTTCTGGACATCTGAATAAAAAAACATGGATTATATGGTCATTATACAAAGTTATATGACAAAAGAGAATTATATAGTATTAAGATAAATCATATCATCGATTGGAAAACTAATCTTACCAAAAATACTTTCAGAAATATCATACTCGGACACTTCAAGAGAAATCAAATTTACAATACGTTTAAAAAAGATTGCAATAATAGCAATATTAAAATCATAACAGAGGCTTTATATAAACATTATCCTATTTATTTCTTAAAGGATTGCTATAGATCGATTTTCAAGGATCATGTAGATTTTGACAGTTTACTTCTTCAATTTGCAAGTAAATAAAGTTTATGCGTGCCTGCTAAGAAAGCACACATGCGTAAATCGAACATATATATGATAGCGAGTTGGGCAGGAATCACTTTTGGTCCAGTTTCCTTCTGTTTGGTTGTCTTGTTCTTCCGTGTCCGGGTGCCTTCGTATTAGCACGCATTGGGGACCAACCTTTGCTTTGCATTGGTACCGTGAGCGTTTGCCTAGGCTGGAAAAGCAGCTTTAAACGGGAGGGGGAGTCGCAGTCCTCCCCAACCATTAAATGCAAAGCATTTGGTTATCCCAAGTTCCTTTAATTCTTCTTTTTCTTGGATTACATTCTGCTTCGGAGTATAGAGCGGCTTGGCGCCTTTTCCTGAGTAGTGCCTTTGATTTTTGTGGATATGCATAGGAATTCTATTTGAATTTGTTTACTGGCTTTTATATGATATATATATATATATATATATATATAGACACAAACATATATATATGTATATATAAATAGACACACACATATATATATGTATATATATATAGACACACACATATATATAATCACACACACACACACATATATATATCACTTCAAAAAGAATGGATTCCAGTTCAGGAATGCTTGAAACGTGCTCTTCCTTCAAAAACTCGAATTCGAACTTTCGTCATGCATTATACTATGTAAGTAGGGAAAGTAAAAATAGTGGTGTTTAATTTTATGTTCAACGTTAACTCGACCCTGTTTATTTATGTTATGACAGTTACATTTGGAACAATATCTATACGAGTCTTAACAGTAAAATACTTACTGCGACACAGTTATTTCAAAAGCTTGAAAATTTTCGTAGATAACCAGCATTCCACCAAATTCATTTTACTCGATAGAAGAAAGAGCAATCCATCAGAACGCGCCAAGTAGCCAAATGGGTCACATTTGGCGATCGATGACCGCAGCAGAGATTCTAAAATGCTATATGTTTAGCAAAAGAGGGATTTTCAAAACCAAAAAAAATATTTAAAACTAATAGAATATTCTAAAAAAAAAAATCTAGTATTTGACACTTAGCGAGATTACTATTACTATTAAAGAGATTAATGAGATAACTATTAACACTCTTAATGAAGTAAATCGAAACGTTTTTAATGCATTTTATATTGTTGCTTTCCTTATATACATAATGTATAAGGAAAGTATTGTGACGGGGTCGAACATTCGAATTCGAGTTTTCGACGGTAGAGCACGTTTCAAGCATCCCTGATCACGAATCAAGCATTTTTGAGGTGATGTGTGTGTGTGTGTGTGTGAAAGTGTGTGTGAAAGTGTGTGTGTGTGTGTGTGTGTGTGTGTGTGTGTATCAGTGAGCCTGTAGAGATGATATCTCACGAACGAATGGACCGATTCGAATGAAATTCGGTACAAAAATCACAATCCATGAATATTGGAAGCCTATTGTTTTAAAATACAATCGAATGTTCAGAACCCCTCTAAATTTTCGAGTGAAATTTTGAAAAAGTCATCAAAAATTCAAAACCTTTAATAAAGTTATGCAAATAGACATTTCGTATGTAATTTTTCCTTAAAAAACGATTGACATAAACTTTAGAACGCTAGCATGAACCGTTCTCGAGATATTGCACATTTTCAAATAAATTTATCAAAATCCCATAAATTAAAAAAAATATATTAACTGTTGAGAAACATGTTCACTTTTCATATGTAATATCATGCGATGCATTGAGTAATATCATTCTTGTGGATCTAGCTCGTTCCATTCATGAGAAAAGATACTTTGAGTTATACTTTTGTATTTGAACGCTAATAGTCATTTACCTGCTATAAGAATATCTTATTTCTCCGTCCACAATGCTTGGCGAGATTTTGGCGACGAATTTGGTGGAATGTCGCCAGCTTGGCGACTTTTTTAAATGTTGCCAAATTAACGAAAATCTCGCCAAATGTATAAAAATGATGCTAATGACTATCAATGAAAATGACGACTCATTGAAGAAAATTCAATATCTTGGAAAGAATATAAGTATCTACTATGAGAATAATCTTTTTTTTTTTTTTTGCTGTAAAAGTAGTAAATTCATTGCATTATATAAGAAAAGTCATGTGCTGCCCACATCAGATATTTTCCAATGCATGGACCTTAATGTTGGAAGTTGTCATCATAATCAAAAATTGACTCTTTTTGGTTATGTGGTCTTTACTATAAATATGCAAAGTTTCAGCCTTCTAGTTTATCTGGGATATCTAGAAGACTTTTTGACACCCTTCCCCAATTTTTTAAAAGGAATCTCGACATACTGACTCCATTAAATTATGTTCCAACTCGTCATACAATTATTATATAGCCCTTTTACGATACATAATACATGAAGAAGAAATATTGCGATGTGAATATCAGATGACCCTATTTTGATACATTTATATGGGCATCGACATATTTACACCAAACACGAATCAAGACAAAAACCCGCTTTACGATTTTTATGGAAAATCATAGTTGTATATTTATCGCGATTTCTATATAGTTAGCAGTGGATAGGAGTAAAAACGCAGCAAAACCGGTTCATAGACGTTGTTATTCGCAATGGGAGCGCTATCCAAACTTAGAGAACACCTTCTATAGGCGAGTTCTATGATTATGAATTTGGCCGTTGCAGCCTCAGTTCAATCGTTTAGATGTGTGTAGCCAACTGCGTGGGAGGAGTGAATGATTTTATTTGTAAAGAAATCGAGTTTTTTGCCTCTATATAGCAGATATCGGTTAAGTGGACGAGCGTATAATAAGAGCGAAATCGGTTCGTAAATAGTGTTATCTGCAAAAGAAGCGCGATTCTGATTTTGGGAACACCTCTGTAAAATTATTCTTTGAATATAAAATGTTATCCAATTACTTTTAAATATAATTCTTTCGAATCCTACCAAAATCTAATGAGCACCAGCATAGCCAACAAGTAACCTATCTACCTAATTTTGTGAAATTAGGTCCATTACTTTTTTAACTAGAATGGTTACATATACTACACAAACAAACAGACATACAGACACACACACAGAGATAAGAGAGAGAGAGAGAGGAGGGGGAATAGAGAGATAAGAAATATATATAGAGAGAGAGGGATAGAGAGATAAGAGAGAGAGAGAGAGCAGAGAGAGATAGAAGGATAGATAGAGATAGCAGGATAGAGAAATAGAGAATGATAAGAGAGATATAGAAGTAGAGAGGGATAGAGAGATAAGAGAGATATAGAGATATACATAAGAGAGGGATAGGATAAAGAGAGGGATAGAGAGAAATGAGAGAGAGGGATGAGAGAAATAAGAGAGAGATATGCAAGAGAGAAATAAGAGTGAGATACGAGAGAGAGAAATAAGAGAGAGATAGAGGGATAGAGAGATAAGAAGGAAATATAGAGATAGACAGGGATATATATATATATATAGGGAGAGAGAGACGTCACGCTTAAAATAATATTTTTGGGGTTCTGGAGTCTTCTTCAAAACGCGTAGATTCGTCGTAAACTCGAATTCCGATTTTCGGCACGATTCCAATACTTTCTTTATACTTTATTATGTATTGTAGGGAATATAAAAAAAATATGTATTTCTGTTTTGCTTAAAAGTCATAGTTTCATATAGAAGCATCCCTTAACAGAAATCAAACGTTTTTGAGGTGATGCCTGTGTATGTATCTGTGTCAGTGAGACTGTGGAGACGATATCTCACGAACGAATGGAGCTATTCAAACAAAATTTGGTATAAAAATTACAATCCATAAATACTGGAAGCCTATTGTTTTGAAACGCAATCGAATGTTCAGAACACCCCCCCCCCTAAAATTTCAAGTGAAATTTTGAAACAATCATCAAAAAATAAAAACCGCTCGTGAAGTTACGCAAATACTCATTTCTTATGTAATTTTTCTTTAGAAAACGATTGACAAACTTTAGAACGCTAGTATGAACCGTTCTCAAGATATTGCATATTTTTCAAATAAATGTATCAAAATATCGCATGAAATGAAAAAGAATAGTAACTATTGAGAAACATGTTCACTTTTCATATGTGATATCATGCGATACATTGGGTGACATCCAGTTCATTCCATTCATGAAAAAATATATATCGCATTAAGCGAAGATAAGAAGTTGCCCATTTTTAGGATTGTAAATGTTAAAAGAAAACAAACACATATTCATTAAAAAACGTTTTATTCCCAATTTGCTGAAATCAAGCCAGAGTATTACAGCAAGTACAATTAATTGGACACTATTGATAGAGGTTATAATGGGTGTATAAAAAAAATTGCTACTGTACAGTTTAATTTTAGGCAGAAACGGACGAATGCTGTCACAACACTTTTAGAAATTGTTTTTAATAAAAAGTTTTCTTTGAAACATTTCTTTCTCGGGATCTGATATAGATAGAAATCTGATGATGACTTATATTGATTCTGCATTCAGTTACAGAGGAAGTTAGAGAGTTTACTAAGAATTTGCACTTCCGTCTTGTTTTTTTAATTGCATTTTCGCTTCAAATTTTTTTTTATTTAAAGCATTTATTTCTCGAAATTGGCTATACATAAAGCTTAGATAACAAGGGGTATGAATTTAAAATACAATTCTGGAGAGGTGTACGAAAAATTTTCGATTCAAAAACTTCCGATTCCCTCGAAACATATGTTTCTTGAGATTAGCTACATATACATAGAGCGAAGATGACAACTAGTATGAATGCAACATAAAATTTCGTGTGATGTAATTGGGGAATTCACTAAGGATTTACACTTCCGGCTCAAATAATTTCCGTGAAACAAAGCATCATCTATAGAGATCGAGCTTAGATGGTGACCGATATGAATTCTGCATTGGATTCAATAAAAGGTAGGGGAGGGGAGGGGGTCTAGAAGGATTTCTAGTTCTAGAGATGTCACTTCCGATTTTTAAGAAAATTCGTATAACATTACGAAATAAGTATGCAAAAAAAAAATTGAAAACCAGATGTGGGCAACAGAGGACTTTCGCTACAGACTCAAAATCTAATTAGCATCAGGATCATCCACAAGTAATTCACCTACCCAATTTTATAAAATTGGATCAATTAGTTCTTGAGTTAGCGTGGATACATACATTGTACTGACACACACACACACACACACACACAAACATAAAGCTAAAATTTGTGTTTTCGTGTTCTAGAGGTCCACAAATGTGCGGATCCTCTATCTCTGGTCATCGAATTTAAAAAGAGATAGGGGGTGGGGACGAAGTCATCTCGAAGGAGAAAATAAACATTTAGTGGATACAATTGAGTATACGTAGACTCCTATTTTAGATTTTGACGATTTTGTGAGCTATTTTGCAGAAAAAGAAGAAAAAAGATACTTTTTTTTTTCTTTCCGATTAGTACCGAAATTTAATCAGCATAAGAGTTGATTTGTCTATCAAATTTTGTGAAATTGGGTCAATTCATTTTTTAGCTAGAGTTTAATTTCTTTTAATTAATTGATTTTTTAGCAAAAAAAAAAAAAATGCAGGTTATTTTTTCCCGAATCATACCTAAATCTAATCACTATCAGGGTCACCTACAAGGGGTCACAGACTTACCTCTAAAATTTTTATAAAATTGAGTCCATTAGTTTTGAATGAGAGTGAATACATACATTGCACAGACAGACACACTACTGTCACGGAATAAATAGTTTTATAGTGTTCTAGAGGTGTCCCAAAACGTGTAAAATCTCGAGTTGAGGTTTCCGATACTATTCTAACACTTTTATACATTTTTCTAATACTTTTAGTTTGTAGGGAAAGTAATAAAATGCATGTCATTTGTCAGTCACTTGAATTTTCAATATCCAACTCTGAGATGGTGTGCTATATTAAGTTCTCCAATGTGCTATATTAAGGTTTCACAATCTGAACTTATTAAGTGGTTGTGCCTCATCCGTATAATTTTCCAAAATATTTTAATATGAATACAAGTATCTCGGTCCTTTAACAATTCTTTCCCAACTGTATAGCACGATGGTCTAAAAATGCACTCCAAAGATCTGATAAAAACAAATTTTATGATATTTAGATATTTGTCTACCATTTCGAATATATATTCGAATTCCGAGATTTTAAGGGAAGAGCACTTTTAAACATCCTGATCTCGAATCGAAAGTTTCAAAAGTCATGTCTGTGTGCGTGTTATTGTGTGTAGAAAACCCAGGCCTCCCAAACTCACCTAAGAGTATGTAGCAAATTGAGAGACCGGTGTGTTTATGTGTGTGTGTATGTTATTGTATTTATGTGTGTATATACGTTAATGTGTTTGTGTTTGTATGTGTATGCATGTTAGTGTATATATTAATGTATTTGTGTGTGTATGTTACTGTGTTTATGTGTGTATATATGTTAGCGTGTTTGTGTGTGTATATGTATGCATATTAGTGTGTTTATGTGTGTGTGTATGTTATGTTAGTGTGCTTATGAGTGTGTGTGTGTGTGTTATGTTAGTGTATTGTGTATGTATGCATGTTAGTGTATTTGTGTGTGTGTGTGTGTGTGTTGATACGATGTCCCACAAATGAATGAAGAGTTTCGAAACAATTTGGCGCACGATTTTTACAATCAGTAGGTACTGAAACCTTATGGATCGTATGTTTGGAAACCTTATGGATCGTATGTTTGGAAACCTTATGGATCGTATGTTTGGAAACCTTATGGATCGTATGTTTGGAAACCTTATGGATCGTATGTTTGGAAACCTTATGGATCGTATGTTTGGAAACCTTATGGATCGTATGTTTGGAAACCGCCCAATTTTCCAATGTATGTATTTTTGACGATTACGTCAAATAAAGAACGTTTCGAACAAAAATTGGTATACAAATAGATAGATGAATACTGAAAAACTTGATAAATTGGCTTGTTAGAGGCTCTAAGGAGAGCGTAAAATAACTACGTTATGTTTTAGGGGTTGGATTAGTGTGTATGTTTTGATAGGCAGTCGCCTAAGAAATAGTAATATTGAATGGGAGGGGTGCATAGCTGTGGATGTTGGGAGCGGATGGAAGAATTGTCAGGAGTATCAATTCGCCTGTTCCTGTTTCCCATGCATATCCGTGGTGTACTTGGACGAGCGTAGCGCTCGGACTTTGATGATAAAAAATAAAGTTCATACATAATAAAAAAAACACTGACTGATTTATCAGTTAAGAAACACTGACTTTGATTTATCCGTCTGTTTATCTATCTATCTCTGTGTAACGCTGCTACAAAATGTTTCCAAACGTGTTTCAATAACGGGTAAACATTTCAATTTAGATACTAACCCAGACCATCGACATTTCTATAACCCTCCACGTGAACACTGAATTTTTTCGATCACCCATCCACTTTCCACGCTCAGTGCTGCTTGAATAAGAATAACCTATTTATCCGTTGATAATCTCTAGCGAAAATTTGGCATTGAAATGGGTGAAATATCGCCAACTCTGCGAGATTTTTTAAATGTTGCCAGATTGATTAAAATGTCTCCAAATTCATAAAAATGACGCAAAATCAATAAAAATGATGACTAACTGATAAAAATTCAATATCTTCTGGCGGCATATCGCCAACTTGGCGAGTCTTTTTAAATTCTGTTAAATTCACAAAAATGTCGCCAAATTGATAGAATAAATGCTAAATCAATGAAAATGACGACTAATTGATAAAAATTCATTATCTTCGAAAGATCATAACGAACGACTATATGAATAACTCATTTCTCTGCCCGTCCGTAATGCTTGGCGAAAAATTTAGCGGGATGTCGCGAACTTGGCAACTTTTTTAAATATTGCCAGACTGACGAGAATGTCTCCAAATTGATAAAAATGTCATCAAATTTATAAAAGTGATGCTAAATAGGAGGCAATGCTTTGAATTTTTTTTAATTTCGTTGTATGACGGACATACTTTCTAGTATTGCAATAAAAATTATTTCCAATGAAAGAATTGGAACTAATAATCTCTTCGAGAAACCGCAAATATTTCAGTGAAACATAGAAAATATATCACTTTCATTTGTAAAAATCTACACGCTAACAATTAGGAATTTTTAAAGCTGTTTACAGCTACATGAAGTCACTAATTAACATTCTTTTAGAATTATGACTTTTAAATTTTAAATTATAAAGCGTAGCCATGATTTTTTTCTCCAAATTAAATGAACTTTTGAAAAAATGTATTACTTTCCTTATATACATAATGTATAAGGAAAGTATTGTGACGGGGTCGAACATTCGAATTCGAGTTTAAGACGGGAGAGCACGTTTCAAGTATCCCTAATCACGAATCAAACATTTTTGAAGTGATGTCTGTGTGTGTGAGAGTATGTGTGTGTGTGTGTGAAAGTATGTGCGTGTCAGTGAGTCTGTGGAGATGATAACTGACGAACGCATGGACCGATTCGAACGAAATTTGGTACGAAAATCACAATCCGTAAACACTGGAAGCCTATTGTTTTTATACGCAATCGAATGTTCAAAGCCCCCCCTAAATTTTCGAGTGAAATTTTGAAAAAATCGTCAAAAAATCAAAACCGCTAATAAAGTTACGCAAATGGACATTTCTTATGTAATTTTTCATTAGAAAACGATTAACATAAAGTTTAGAACGCTAACATGAACCGTTCTCGAGATATTGCACATTTTTAAATAAAATTATCAAAAAGTCATATAAAATAAAAAAAAAAGTATTTTCTATTGAGAAACATGTTCACTTTTCATATGTAATACCATGCGATAAATTGGGTGACATCATTCTCGTGGATGATGTCACTCGTTCCATTCATGAAAAAAGATACTTTGAGTAATACTTTTGTATTTGAACGCCAATAGTCATTTATCTTCTGTAAGAATAACTTATTTCTTCGTCCATAACGCTTAGCGAGATTTTGGCGACGATTTTAGCGGAATGTGGCCAACTTGGCGACTTTTGAAATGTTGCCAAATTAACGAAAATCTCTCCAAATGGATAAAAATGACGCTAAATCAATGAAAATGACGGCTAATTGTCGAAAATTCAATATTTTGTGGAATGAATATAAGTATCTACTATAAGAAAAACCTATTTTTTTACTGTGAAAGTAGTAAATACATTACATTATAGAAGGAAAGTCATGTGTTGCCCACATCAGATTTTCTTAGTATGTACATAAATAATCTATATTGATAACATAGCACGTGGACCTAAATCACGTGACTATGACGTCACGTACATATTGTCCATTTACACGCTGTCTAAAAGAGACCACAAACCTATAATCTGCAGGAAGGAAAAACAATGTACTTTAAGCCCTTAATCGAGACTTGCATTCATTTGTAAAAAAAATAACAATTCAATCTCATAATAAATTAATAGCTTATCACCCATTTACGAATAAAAAGAACACCAAACTCTTCATCACGCAGACGATAAATACTTCAACATCCAACAAACACCACCTCAATCTCCACAGTTCCTCTCACGTTTTAATTAATAAAGACCAAAATACGTTATTACATCCGCAAACTGAAGTGAAGAAAAAAATGTAGAATTTTTTTTTTTTTTCCCTGTTTCTTTTGTGCCCCGGCGATGCAATTACCAGCACTAACAGAGTTTCGTCGATTGTACAAAGAATATATTTCCATGTATTTTTTTACTCTGGGTAGATGGGAAGATAGTTATTGTTCATAAGGAGGCGTGGTCGTACAATCAATGGAGAAGTGACTAACTACTTCCCGGCTAATAATTGTGTGTTGAGGTAATTTCAATGATCGGATTTAGAGCTCGCAGAGGGTTGTTAAGAGGGGTGTTAGGGAGTGATGGATGGTGTATAGACGGTTATTTATACTTTCCCTGCAATATATAGTATAATATCCGGATCCATTTATCGTAATCTCCTTTGTCTGAATTTTTGGATTTTCGGGACTAAAATTATTCTTGTGTCTGTTTTATCTTGTAGAGAAAGTATTGCTATATTATCCGGATCCATTTTTCCGAATCTTGTTTATCTGAATTCTCGGATTATCTGGACTGAAACTATTATTTTATGTTGAAGGGAAAGTATTGCTTTCCCAGATATTTTTATTTGTTAATTTAGAATTTTAAAATGTAATTAGCGATATTTTTTTATATATTTAAAAAATCGCCAAATTATTATTATTTTGCTGCAAATATTCTAGCTTACCAAACTATGACTAGTATTTGTTCCTTTGATGCGCCGCTTTTATTCTGGGGGTCGAAATAAATTATTTTCCTTCGCTTTGTTCTATTGAAGGAAATAAAGAGAAGTCATTCAATATTGAGCTATCGAAGAGCAATGCATTTAATTTATCGACTTGCCAGATTAGTTATCAACTTGAAAAAGAGCTGACTCCCCCCCCCCCCCCTCAAGAACTTATGGAAATGGGTTTGCCTGTTTCTGTAATGTGTGTGTGTGTAAGTCTAGGACACGATAACTCAAGCACAGATGTACGTTCGGCCAGAATATTGTACATCATTACATTGTGTTAAAAAAATAAGTGTGCATTATGTAATTAAATAAATATTAAATAAATATACAGTATACATTATGTTAAAAAACTAGAACTAGACTAGAACTTGAATTTTTAGTACCGAATTAGCAGGATTAAAAAGTTATTAAAACTTAAAACATTCAAACTTAAAAAATAAATAAATATATATATATATATATATATATATATATATATATATATATATATATATATATATATATATATATATATATATATATATATATGTATACATACATACACACACACACACATATATATATATATATTGCTGGACAATTGCTAAGTACGAATGACACTATCACCCATAGCAACCACGAAATGAAAGGAAGCAAAATGCAAATTTTTCATTTCCACGTCTGTTCGTCACGTGATAGCGCTGATAAGAGATTTAAAGTATTTGACGCGTGTGGACAGTTGTTGTTCAAAGTGAAAGTTTTAAGGGAAAGATTTAATTGACGAACTTGAAATGTTCGGTATGTCTTCCCGATATCACTTAGATGATTTTACACGCGACCGTATTATTGGAAAGATCAAAGAAAGGAGAAAAATAACAGATGGCGTCAGGGAGTTCGACATCGCCCACAACGTTGTTTGGCTGTGACAAGCATTTCAAGTAACTGCAAAGTGTAGCAAGCGTCACGAGGGAGGTCGTGTTAGAAGTACGACTCCTGGAGGAGACAGGTACATTGCCCTATCGGCAAAAAGGGGCAGCCGCACCACAACTTAACAGGTGGCAAATCAGTTTCTTGCTACCACAAGACAGCGGATCTCCCGAAAATCTGTAGCCAGAATTTGAGAGAAGAAGGACTATACGCCCGCAGACTTATTGTGTGTGTCCCATCGTCCAGACTGCACAGTACCGCCCGTTTGTTGTTCCAAGTGAAAATTTTACAGGAAAGATTTAATTGACGAACTTAAAATTTTCGGTATATCTTCCGATATCACTTAGATGATTTTACGCGTGACCGTATTATTGGAAAGATCAAAGAAAGGAGAAAAAAAACAGATGGCGTCAGGGAGTTCGACATCGCCCACAGCATTGTTTCACTGCTGTGGCAAGCATTTAAAACAACTGGAATGTGCAGCAAGCATCACGGGGGAGGTCACCATAGAAATACGACGCCTGCAGGAGACGGGTATATTGTCCTATCGGCAAAAAATTCACCATGGTCTTTAATCTGTCCCTATCGGCAAAAAGGGACAGGCGCACCACAGTTCAGCAGGTGGCAAATCAGTTTCTTGAAACCACACGACAGCGGATCTCCCGAAAAACTGTAGCCAGATGTTTGTGAGAAGAACTATAAGCCAGCGGTCCTGTTGTGCGTGTCCTATTGTCGGCCAGACTGCATCTTACCTTCCGTTTGCTATAGTGTCGTGAGTATCGCAATTAGCCCGAACAGCACTGGGCTTGCGTACTATTCTCAAATGAGAGTAGGTTCAGCCTGTCATCGGCTTGTAGACGCCAACTGATCTGGCGTGAGAGTGGTACTGTTTATCGTCCAGGAAATATCTAGGAAAGGGACCGATATCCGACATGCAGTATCATGGTTTGAGCCGGCATCGTGATCAATGACCGCACGCCCCTACATGTGATTGCAACTGGGACTATGTACGACCAACGATACATTGATGAAGTTCTACTGCCTCATATTCGCCTTTTCCGTGGTGCTGTCGGTGATAAATTTGTTTTCATTGGTGACAACGCACTATGTCATCGAACACTCGCTGTTCAGGATTCTCTAGTCAGCGAGGGTATTCAATACCTCTTATGGCCACCATATTCTCGAGATCTAAACAACATTGAAAATGTTTGGGATGTTTTGGGGAGGCGACTTGCTGGTCGAAAATATCCTCCAACAAACAAAAACACCCTCATCCCTGCACTGAAAGAGGAGTGAGATAACTTGTCTCAACAGCTGCTGGATAACCTTGTGTAAAGCATGACACAACGTGTGGAATGTTGGATTGCACTCCGTGGAGGACATATCCCGTTGTGACACCTTTCTTGCCTGCTGTCGTTCAGATGCATTTTTCCATTTCTCCATACACAGCATCAAATGAACACTTTTTTCCTTTCAAATGTTTTAAAACCTTCTGCATTTTCCAGAACATTAAATGATATTTATTCTAATATTTGAATAGTGGGGCAACACTATTTTATCCTGCTGGGCCTCCACCCTCGCTTAATGCTTTGCTGCATTGCAATATGTGATCCGTTCTTAGCAATTGTCCAGCAGTGTATATATATTATGTAACATTACATAACATATACATTACATAATATATATATACATACATGAATAAAAATATAAACTTTACTGAACATTTTAAAATGATCCGCACGAAAAAATTCTTATAATTATTTGACCAAATTATCTCTTTTCAAATATGAATAAATGTATTAAAAAATTACTTCTGTTTTTCTCAGAATGTGATTTTTTGACATTGAGAGCAAGATAACTCTGCAACTTCAATATTTCATCATAGAATTTTCAGAATATATAATCTATAAAATGATTTCATTTGCTCTCATTTGTTTTCATTTTGCAAACATATATTTTTACAAAGTCATGTAGTTGAAATTCTGGCAATTTTTTAAAAGCTAAGTTCAACATTGCATAAAATAGAAATGTACAAATTAAGTTAGGTCCACTAATCTGCTCCTGAAACATAATTAGATACCAAAAACTTTGGTTTTACATGTAAAAAATTTCCAATTAATTTTCCGCGCAAGCTGTCATGGTCATTTTCTGTGTGACAAATGGTTCATGGTTTTCAACTCTCTATAAAAATATTTTTACTTCCCATATATACATAATGTATAAGGAAAGTATTGTAACGGGGTCAAAAATTCGAATTCGAGTTTTCGACGGGAGAGCACGTTTCAAGCATCCCTGATCACGAATCAAACATTTTTGAGGTGATGTCTATGTATGTGTGTGTGTCAGTGAGACTGTGGAGACGATAACTGACGAACAAATGGACTGATTCGAACGAAATTTGGTACAAAATTCACAATCCATAAATACTGGAAGCTTATTGTTTTAAACGTAATCGAATGTTCAGAACCCCCTAAATTATCGAGTGAAATTTTGAAAAAATCATCAAAAAATCTTTAATAAAGTTACGCAAATAGACATTTCTAATGTAATTTTTCCTTAGAAAACGATTGACATAAAGTTTAGAACGCTAGCATGAACCGTTTTCGAGATATTGTACATTTTTTAAATAAATTTATCAAAAAATCCCGTAAATTAAAAAAATATGTTAACTGTTGAGAAACATGTTTACTTTTCAAAAGATACTTTGTGAGTAATACTTTTATACTTACAAAAGATACTTTGAGTAATACTTTTGTATTTGAACGCCAATAGTTATTTATCTGCTATAAGAATAACTTATTTCTCCGTCCATAACGCTAGGCGAGATTTTGGCACCGAATTTGGTGGAATGTCGCCAACTTGGCGACTTTTTTAAATGCTACCAAATTAACGAAAATGTCGCCAAATGGATAGAAATGCCGCTAAATCAATGAAAATGACGACTAATTGACGAAAATTTAATACCTTGGAAAGAATATAAGTATCTACTCTAAGAATAACCTTTTTTTTTTTTTGCTGTAAAAGTAGTAAATTCATTGTATTATATAAGGAAAATCATGTGCTGTCCACATCAGATTTTTTATGTTATGTTTCAGAAAAAATTGTGCATTAAAAGAAAATATATAATTAAGAAAGAAAAAAAAGTGTTTTTACAATATATACTTTATGAAATACAAAATGTTGAATAGGAAAACTTTTTGTTCACATTTTTATATTTTGAGAATCGTATTATCTCTTAAAATATGAATCATTCGAAGTTTAAAATGTTGTTCCTATTTAATTTTATATTTCCTATTGTTTCTGTTTATTATTATATTTAAAATTTCCTTCAAAAAGCTATAATATTTTTCATAACAATGTTGATCCCTTGAACTTAAGGTGTAGATATGAAGAATATGAAAATAGTGTAGATTAACACTGGTTAAATGAATGCATTGACACACTTGTTGCAAATTTTTAAAAATAATATTATTAAATAATTTTTACAAAAGTGCTTTAAAAGAATCAATTGGGTACGAAATCTAAAAAAATATTCATTCTTTTCGGCATTCGGTTACTGAGTGTAATACTTACACTTCCGATTTTTTGATTTTTTTTGTTGATACCGGCTAATTCGTCATATCCACTCATCCGTTGAAAGTGAAAATTAAATTCGTTGAAAATTAAATTCGTCACATCCGCTCATTCGGAAGACGGTAAAATTCAAGATATTTGCAAAAATAAATAAATAAATAAATAAAAATATAAAAAATAAAAAAATAAAAATAAAATGAATAAATAAATAAAATTCTTACTTTTTACTAATTTACAACTTTTGCTTTTTATAACTTACACACTTTTACAACTTTTCATTTACAATTTAAAAGTTGGACAAAATTTAAGACAAAATTTGAAATTTTTAGGAAATGAGCGTTGAAATACGTGTTTCAAAAGAAAAAGAGCTGTAAATTCTCGATTTTAAATTTCGTAATTTTACAAAAAAAAAAAAAAAAAGTTAAAATTTGCAATTTTTACAAAAACGCGTTAAAGTTTGCGTTAATTTTTTTAAAGGAAAGTGTTAAATTTCATGATTTGTACAAGAAAGCGTTAAAATGCGCGATGATAAACCTTTTATGATAAACCTTTTAAATGAGCGATTTTACGAAAAAACATTATTCAGATTTAATTCACAGTTTTACGACAGAACGTGAAAATCGCGATTCTTAGGAAAGTGCGCGAACATTTGCGATTCTATTACGAAGGACGATGTTACGATTCTTCACTATTTTATTAAAACTTTTATTCTCTATTTGATTACTCTTCCCTTTTTACAAAATAATACTAACATTACAAATCGCGATGTAACTACTAGCAATTTTTCAGGAGTACTTTTACTTTCCCTGCAATACATGGTAATGTATAGGAAGAGTATTGGGATCAAGCCGAAAATCGAAACCTGAGTTTTAGACTGATCTCCACGTTTTGGGACTTATAGAATACGAAAAATCTATTTTTAGCGTGACGTCTGTGTGTGTGTTTGTCTATCCATATGAGTGGATGTGCGTCTATCTGTCTGTGCAATGTATGTATCCCTTGTAACTCAAAAATTAATGGACCCAATTTCATAAAATTTGGTAGTTACATCACTTGGGTGTGACCCTGGTGCTGATTAGATTTTGGTACGATTCGGGAAAAAATAACCTGTATTTTTTGCGAAATGGCCCGCAAAAATTGCCAAAATCTAAGATGAAAAACTACGCATGCTCAGATATACCCATTAAATGCTTGTTTTATACGTAATTTTTAACGATGAAGAGAATAAAACCAACCCCATTATACTAGGACTAGCCGTTCTCGAGATATTTTAACTTTTTTGCATTTTCGCTACGCCTGCTTTGAAAATAAGTCCAGTTACCTAATGAGAACGAAAATTCAATTAAAAGTACAAATTCAGTGTCATTTTCAATAATTATGGGTGTTATTCTGTGCCATTAAACTCAATATAATGAATTATTGCAGAAATAAATAGAACGTGAATATGAGTCTGCAGGGAAAATAATGCCCACATCAGATTCGATTTCGAGGAGTTCAAGGCTAAAAAAAAAATAAAACGAGTTTCTAAGGGTCCTTATTTAAAAAGGAAAACATTTATTCCAAAAGTTTCTATAAGGATTTCCAAGTGGCGTACTAACGCTTTAATACGCCCTTACCTACTCTACTAACAAGTAAATAATAATAATAAAAAAAATCTGATGTGGGAAGCACATGACTTTCGCTGCAGACTCATAATCACGTTATCTTTATTTTTTCAATAATTCATTAGAGTTCAACTGCACAAAATAACGTCCATAATTATTTTAAATGACATTGAATTTGCATTTTTAATTCAATGTTCGTTCTCAGTTGAAAACTCGACTTTTTTTTTGCAACGGTGGAGTAGCGAAAATGCGAAAAAACTAAAATATTTCGAGAACGGCTAGACCTAGTTTAATGGGTTTGGTCATATTCTTTTCAATGTTACAAATTATGTATAAAACAAGCATTTACCAGATATATTTGAGCACACGTAGTTGTTTATTTTATATTCTGACGATTTTTGCAGGCCATTTCGTAAAATAAGGCAGGTTATTTTTTTCCGAATCGTACCAAAATCTAGCCAGCACCAGGATGTTACAAAAGTGACTTACCAATCCAATTTTATGAAATTCAGTCCATTAGTTTTTGAGTTAGAGTGGATGCATACATTGCAGAGACAGACACACAGACACACAGTCGGCCAGACGCATACACAGACGTCACGCTAAAAATAGTGTTTTCGTCTTCTGGAGGTTGCAAAACGTGTCGATCCATCAAAAACTCGAGTCGCGCTTTTGGACATGATTCCAATACTTTCCTATACATTACTATGTATTACAGGGAAAGTAAAAATCTGATGTGGGCAGCACATGACTTTCCCTGCAGACTTAAATTCATATTTTCTTTATTTCTTAAATAATTCATTAGATTGAGTTCAATTGAACCAAATAACCTAAATTTGCATTTTTAATTCAATTTTTGGTTTTATTTGGTAACTGGACATTTTTCCGATAGCGGCGTAACAAAAATGCAAGAAATCTCAAATATCTTGAGAACGGTTAGTTCTAAAGTATAATGGAGTGTTTTATATCCTTTTCCTCGTCCAAAATTGCGTATGAAACAAAAATTTAATTGATTTATTTTCTTTTTTAGATTTTGGCGACTTTTGCGAGTACCAAAATCTAATCAGCACCAGAGTGTCCCACAAGTAACGTATTAACTAAATTATGTGAAATTTGGTCCATTAGTATTTCAGCTACAGAGGATACATGAAATTTTTACGGGCCATTTCGCAAAAAAAGGCGATTTCTGTTTTAACGAATCCTACCAAAAACTGATCAGCACCAGGGTCTCACCCAAGTGACTTACTTACCTACCAAATTTTATGAAATTCGGTCCATTAGTTTTTTAGTTAGAGTGAATACATACATTGGACAAACAGACAGACACACACAGACACGCCTCGCTAAAAATAATTCTTTCGTACTCTAGAGCTCTCGAAACGTGTAGATCCGTCGAAAACTCGAATTGCGATTTTCGGCATCATTCCAATACTTTCCCCATCATTACCATGTATTGCAAGGAAAATAAAATCTGATGTGGGCAGCATATGACTTTCCCTGCAGACTCAAATTCATATTTTCTTTATTTCTTTAATAATTCGTCAGATTGAGTTTTATTACACCAAATAACACTAAATTTGCATTTTTAATTCAATTTTTGTTTTCATTTGGTAATTGGACATTTCCCCCAAAATCGGCGTAACAAAAATGCAAGACGTCTCAAATAACTTGAGAACGGTTAGTCCTAAAGTATAATGGAGTATGTTATATTCTTTTCCTCGTCAAAATTTGCGTATAAAACAAAAATTTATTTGATATATTTGAGCATATATAGTCTTTTGTTTTTTCGATTTTGGCGATTTTTGAAGACCATTTCGTAAAAAAGGCAGGTTGTTCTTCTCCGAATTGTACCAAAATCTAATCAGCACCAGGGTCGACCATATGTGACTTATCTAATAAAATTTATGAAATTTAGTCGATTAGTTGAGTTAGAGTGGAAATATACTTTTTTTTTAGGGCCATTTCGCAAAAAAAGGCAGGTTGTTCTCTTCCAAATCGTATCAAAATTTAATCAGTACCAGGGTTTAATCAGTACCAGGGTGACCTACAAGTGATTTATGTACCAAATTTTGTAAAATTAGTTTTTCAGTTACAGTGGATACAGGCAATTTTTGAGGACCATTTCGCAAAAAAAGGCGAGTTGTTTTATTCCGAATAGTACCCAAAACTAATCAGCACCAGAGTCACATACAAGTGACTTACCTACCAAATTTTATGAAATTCGGTCCGTTAGTTTTTGAGTTAGAGGGGATACATACACTGCACAGACAGACACACACACACACACATACGTTGCATAGACACACACACACAGACGTCACGCTAAAAATAGTTTTTTCGTATTCTAGAGGTATCGAAACCCGTAGATCCATCGAAAACTCGAGTTGCGATTTTCGACATGATTCCTATACTTTCCCTGTCGCATGGTAAACCCATGAGCCAATATTTTCGGGAATGCGACCTAGAGTCTTCTTATTTATTTTGGGGGTCAGCCTTTTCGTTCGGCCATCTGCACTCGAAATAGAAAACCTGGATGTCGAAGCTGCTTTGGATCTCGGATTCGTACCGAAAGATTTAACGGGCGTCCTGTCCTTTTCGGAAGGGTCATAGGGTCCTCGGCGACTTTCAATTAGTTTGATGACTTTCAATGCGTTTGATGATTGAAAGGCGAGATCATTTAAAAATTGATGAGAGCGAAAATAATCAGCAGACAACTGAGGAATCACAGAGTATTCCGTTGCTTTCAAAAAAACAAGAGACGAGCGGAGAATCCGAAACTCCTTTTTTTCTTTGGGACCAAGAGACAGACAAACATTTACCCTCAAATGTAAATACACCCACTAGCATCTCAGTTTCAGCGGACACACACACACATACATCTGGTTCGAAATCGCCCTTATTACCTACTCCGACCGATACACATCAACAAGTGTCTGTTTCTCGCACTAATAAAAATTATTCTTTTAGACAAACTCCTAGGGTAAATTACTCTGAATTCTAAATATTTTGGGTGGTTTTGTCGTATTCAGTTAAAATTTTTTGGTATAGTATTTTTGGGACAAATTTTCATTTTTGACATTTTTAATTTTGGTCGCGAAGATTAGTTAATTAATACACATTTGAGTGATTTTTAGTTTTAGAACAAAATTTTTGCTGAAATTAGAAGTAATGTGAGATTATAATAAACCTTTTATATGTTATGGGTACGAGTTTACAAAAATTTTACAAATGGTTCTGAAAATGATATTTAGAATGTGAGTGGGTTAGATAATCGAATTTTCAAAGGCAACAGAATTTTCTCTTAACTTTGACGGTTCCATTTTATGGCAAACACAAGGATTTCCAAAAGTTTCTTGTTCACACAACACAGATGTTTTCAAAGGGGGGCAACATTGGTTGAAATTTGATACGTCGCAGTAGGGTTTCTTCCTCACTCCAAAAGGAGAGTCATTTTCACAGACAAAACACAAGACCCGCAGAATGGTTACAAAGAAAAAAGGAGTGGTTTTAGCAGATATATTTTACGGGAGCTGGGAGTTAGTTAGCGGAGGAGAACATAAATTTCAAAGAGGGATGGACGACACATACAAGTAGAGAGACTGCCTTTCGTTTGGATAGAGTTACCGAGTGAGTAATAGAATGGCGTTGCAGCTGGAGAGAGTTAGTTAGGTTATTGGGAATTAAAATACATAAAGTAATAAGTATATTGTTTTTCGAAAAAAGGTAATAATAATAATAATAGTAAATAATGAAAATAAATAGATATTATATTAATTCAAGTTGTAACAGAAATGGAAATAAAATTTTAATTACTAAGGAAACTTTTGTTTACAAGGGAATTCTAATAAAGTGACAAAGATAACAGACATAGTACAAACAACAAAGAGTAAATTTTTAAGTTTAATAAATAAATAAATAAATAAATAGGCCTTTTAACAATTGTTGATAGGATATATAATTTGACCTTGGGCACATATTTTTCTGCGGGCAGAATTGTGTGATGTTTGGGATTTAGAGTGTATATTTCTATATTTTGGGGATTGAATCAAACTGTTTGGGTGATCAACAAAGGGTTTTTTTTCATCTCCTGATGACACATAACGTTGAAAGGATTTATTTTAAATAAATAAGCAAAAAGTATTTCATTTTTTTTTGTATCTCTTAACTTTTTTATTCAATATTTTTATCGTCTATAAAGGGTACTTTCCTACATTCACTTATATTTTACTTTTGTTAAAACACACATAATTTAATAAATTATTTGGAATAGAAAATTGATAGGTTTGTTAGATTGTTAGGCTCAAAAGGGAATCAATTTTTGTATACAGTAATTTTCTTAAATCGTTACACGTAGTACTGTAAGTGACAGTTTCCAGCATATTTTCTGAACGCATGGAGATTTTTTTTAGTTTCTATGGGTAGTTTAGGAAAGAAAGGTGAGATAGTGGTATGTTCATGATATATAATTTGGATAAGATATAAAAATGAAGGTGAATGGTATTTCATTTTATAAAAAAAAAAAAAGGGGGAAAATTTATATTTTAATGTGAGGCTAGTGTTTATTTGAGGAAAATAAGGCTTAATGCATAAAGTGGTGAAAGTATTAATAAAAAGTGTGATAAAACCCTTTTTGTAAAGAAAATAAAGGAAGTGAGGAAATGAGTGAATAAGATGATTTTGCTTAGTGAAACAAAATATTAGCACTTAGGGTAAATTTTTCCTTTCGAAAGTAAGAAAAGGATTTTCATTTTATCAGGCAAAATTTTGCGAGGTGTGGTTTTTTTTTTCTGAAAGGTACACGTTTGGGAGATATTTTGGTTTTTTTGTTCATACAGACTAGAGAATAAATTGAAGAAAAAAAAAAAAAAGAGTTTTTTTTTATGCAGTAAGACACTGTCATTTTGAGATAAAGTCAAGTTTTAAGCGACGGGTTAGACATAGCTAAATGAAAAATTTTCGAATGGGTTGGAAACATTCTTTTTTTTTGGCAGGGAATGTATAATTTTCTGTAACTTGCAATTAATGAGATATTTTAATGTGTTGGATGATTTTGTTTTTTTTTCTTTGAATAGAAAATTTTTAGTTTAGATCATGTAATTTAACTATGAAAATTTTGTGTGATATTTTATGGTTTTTAATTTTTGAATTTCATGGTATATGAAACATGTTATTTAACGCAAAGTTGCCTTTGGCAGTAAAGTTTTTCTATGTAAAGGAGTAGAGTTTTTTTATATGTAAAGAAGTAAAGTTTTTATAGCTAAGAGAGTAAAATTTTATACATTTTTACGTTCATGTTCATGCATTTAGAAATTTTGCATTTTGTTTTAAAATGTTTTGTTCTCGGAGGGAGAGAAGAATAAAGTGCATATTGGCTAGGTCTCTTGGTGGTAACTTTGCCGTCACTAAGGCCAGTCTATATATATATATATTGTATTTTGTATAAAAATTATTATTAATACTGTTGAAGCAGTTTGCACAGCACGAAAACTCCAAGGTGATGCGCACGGAAGGTGCTATATGATATGTTCATTTCAACAATTTTCATTTCGGGTCAGCAGGTGACCGGATGTTGGCACATGCCAACACTATATAAACAATTTTGGATGACTGCCTACGGCATTTTAATATGTCGTACAGATCAACACACAGTCAATTACTGTGTTGGTTTTCCTCTACGGACGGGGTGCAGAAGATTCCACCGGTGTTTGTTTTTTTCCTCTACGGACGGGGTGCAGAAAGTGCACGATACCACACGAAAGAACTGTGTCCTGAATTGTGCGGGGTGACTGCGTTCTTTTCAGTACTGCTGTTAAAACTGTCACAATACGCACATTGGTCACAAAAATATGTAGAAATGTGCTACACAATGGATAGCAATTTTTGCCATTATAGAGCATTTGGCATCAGTTTTTTTTTTTTTTTCAGTTTATGCCAAGTACAAGGCGTATAAACATTTATAGCCACAGACATGCCTTTCGTTATAAACAATTTACATGTATCAGACTTTGTATACAGAACAGGCAATTACACGTTCCTGGGATTTCTACCGTCTGTTTTCTACTGTTTCCGTGATTTCTACTGTCTTGTTTTACAATGTATACATTTACACGTTTCCAGTTTTCTACAGGACAGTTTTCTACAGTTTTACATATTCCAGTTATATATACTGGGAAAAGTTGTCCACGTGCCAGTTTTTCTACGGGTCCAGATTCCAGTTATTTTATTGCTGCCACACATCAAACTTTGTGTTTATTTGTTTACAGTGCAAACGGTTCCAGATGCCAGTCAATTTGATTTCGCAAGGGCAGACATCGGACATTGTGTTCAATGTTTTAATATGTGTTTATGGGGTGTGCACAGAATAGACACTCCTCATCATTGCGGTCAATCAACAACAACTTTTGGTGATAAACTTTCTACACAGTGGTAATTTTCCATAATCACTTATCATAAACAAGGAACGTATGCAGGTATGATAATTTTTGTAAGAAGAAGTGGCCAACAAAATACACAACAATTTTCAGGGATGCCTGATCCCAATGCTTTTGCCTTCTGGTGCACAATTTGAAATAAACTTTTGGAGAACTAAAAAACATTATCAGTGAGAAAAGTAATTTAGTTTGAGTGACTTTGTACAGCCTTGTGCAACACAAATAACAGACTTTCTGATTTGTTGTCCTGAATTCATCAATTTGTTTTATATTTTGATTTTATTGGATTGTGTTTATATTGACAATTGTTTTTTTGTCTTTTATATGCAATATGATGTTTTTTCTATGTGTTTGATTATACTATAGGAGGAAACTTCTGTTTTCAGAGATTAGTTTTTAGTAGCTGGAAGGAAAGCAGATTGCACTCCAGCACATTTTGATTTTGCCTTATGGTTTTGTTTGTAAAATTGAATTTTTTAATTTGATTTTTTAATTTTAAAATTTTTTAAATTTGTGGATTTTTGATGTTTTAATGGGGAAATGGAGGTAATTTTTGGAAAGACGTATTGCATTGGTAATTTGCTTAATGTTTTTGATGGTAAATTTTTTTTAAAAAAAGTTTTAAATTTTTGAAATTTTGAAATTTTAATTTTTGGATTTTGGAATTTTTAATGGGGAAATGGAGGTATATTGTCGCATGGTAAACCCATGAGCCAATATTTTCGGGAATGCGACCTAGAGTCTTCTTATTTATTTTGGGGGTCAGCCTTTTCGTTCGGCCATCTGCACTCGAAATAGAAAACCTGGATGTCGAAGCTGCTTTGGATCTCGGATTCGTACCGAAAGATTTAACGGGCGTCCTGTCCTTTTCGGAAGGGTCATAGGGTCCTCGGCGACTTTCAATTAGTGGCCGAAGGAATATCAGTTTCGCAGGGGCTTGAGAAGGGGCTTTTTGTTTTTGGAAGGCCTAAAGCCAATGGCGGTGCTTTGGGGTCAAGGGGTTAAGACCCTGAATCCAATGGGATGTTTGTATGCGCCTCAGGGGCGTGTTTTAAAATCTTGGACAGAGAGAGTTTTTGAGAATGAAAAAGAGGAGCAGGGAGAAGTTTTGGTTGTGAGTGAGAACAGATACTCCAGCAGCATTGTCCTCAACCATGAGAGGCTGTTCATTCCGCGAATGCTCGGTGAGTTCCACATTTAAGGGCCTATGCCTGATTTGCATATTTTCTCTCTCTCTCTCCGGATTTAAGGATATTTAAAATATTGCATAGGATTGTTTAAATTTAATTTTTAATTACCATCTTTCACATTTTAGTCTATGAGACTACATATACTTTTGGTATTTGTTTAATTGCTTATCTAAAATTGGTAGTCATCCCATTTGAAATATGGGCAGTTGTCTTTTAAATATTTTAAATCAAATTTGGTTGTAAATATTTTATATAGTGTAAATAAATTAATGTTTGTAAATACACATAAATACACACGGCCTTTTTTCTTCTTCGCGCTCTTACCGGGCGTGTCCTAAAAAGGAAGTTACCTTAGGACATTCCCTATACATTACCATGTATTGCAGGGAAAGTAAAAAATCTGATGCGGGCAGCACGTGACTTTCCCTGCAGACTTATATACACATTCTCCTCATTTTAATTAAATTTAATTCACTATTAATTCAATTTTCGTTCTCATTTGGTAACTGGACTCATTTTCAAAGGTGGCGTACAGAAAAAACGAATAAACAAAAATATCTCGAAAACGGCTAGTCCTAGTGCAATGGTGTTGGTCTTATTCTTTTCTTCGTTAAAAATTACGTATAAAACAAGCATTCAAAGGATATATTTCAGCACACGTAGTTTTTTATTTTAGATTTTGTCGATTTTTGCAGGCCATTTTGAAAAAAAAGGCGGGTTCTTTTATCCCGAATCGTACCCAAAACTAATCAGCACCAGATTCGTCCACAAATGACTTACGTACCAAATTTTATGAAATTCGGTCAATTAGTTTTTTAGCTAGAGTGGATACAAAATCTGCACAGACAGACACACGCACAGACGTCACGCTAAAAATAGTTTTTTCGTATTCTAGAGGTATCGAAACGCGTAGATCCGTCGAAAACTCGAGTTGCGATTTTCGACACGATTCCTATACCTTCCCTATACATCACCACGTATTGCAGGGAAAGTAAAAGAGAAGAAATGAGGAAAACAATACTTTCTCCATAATTTAGCATGAGAAATCTAATTTGTACATAGAAAAACATTTTCAGTCATATATAAACGATACGCAATTATACGGCTGAGTTTATTTCCCCTCCTCATTATGCAATGTTTCGAAATAATGGCACAGTCATTTCTCTAAATACATAAATCATTTACCGTACCTCTAATTTAACTCCACGCAAGTTTGTAAAAGATTACAAGCAGAGGAGCGAGAGAAAAAAAACATCGGTGTTAAAAATTGACAGGCTAAAAAATTAAAGAGCAGGCTGTTGTGTTTTTTGTCTGTACCGATTTAGCCGTGTCCGCGTACCAGCTGTTGGGCTAAATAGTTACCAAAAAGGTGCTTTTTGTTCCGACACGGCGTTTTGTAATTACAGGATGCTAAATAGAGGCTGTTGGCGCAAACAGGGGCTTGGGAAGGGGGGGGGGGGTCTACGAGGATCTAAAAGAACATTTAGTGAGCTAATCGAGTTAAGCTAGTAACGATCAATGGGGATTATTAGATAAGGCTTTCTAGTAGGACCTGTTAGTCCCAGTTTAATCATTCACTAGTGCTGGAAAAGGCTATGAAAACCAGTTCCGGGCCGGCTTTTCTTACTGGTTCATATTATTTTTGCTTTTTAACACTTTCTTGACTACTTATCTTACATAATAAAGGATGTCATTGTTAGTATGAGTCTTCTGTCACGGAAAATCAGAGCTCGGAACAGCCGACAAATTCGGTGCAAAGGCTCCTCGGGTTTCTGAAAGGTACGACTTAGCGAATTTTTTTTACACTTCCCAACTTTGTTGAAAAGTGTTTATGACTTTGGTCATTCTGTTTGTCTGTCTTTCCACTCGTTCGCACGATAACTATACCGTGAAAATGACTTTATCAAACTGAAATTTTAATATGTTGTTGAGACGGTCTGAGGGACCTATGGGAATGTAAATGAATAATATAACCCAATTAGTTTTGTATTGAACCCGGGATGAAAAGGTGAAATGCATTGAACCCTGTGGGACCTCATTTATGCAAACATTTTTTGAAGAGAAGTTAAAATTCACACATTGCTCCGAAAATTTTAGAAAATATTCAAATTTTCCCCAGAAAAATAAGTTCGGTAGTTTTTTAAATAAAATTAAAATAATAATGACGCCCATATAATATAAAAAGATCACGTGATCCACTTCAAAATAAAGGGCATCCATCTGTTCTTCCCCATAATCAAAATCGGGATTTTTAAAGTTTTAAATTTATATTGAGTGTTGCATCCGTCCTAAAACTGTTTGCTATCCTAAAACTGCTTGTTACCTCGCTAACTATTCCTAAAACTGTTAGCGAAGTAAAAATTTACAAATTGCTTCGAAAATTTTAGAAAATATTCAAATTATCCCATAAAATATATAAAAAAATTTTCAGCAAAATAGATTCTGCAGTTCTTTAAATAAAAATTAAAATAATAATGACACCCATATTATATGAAGAGATCACTTGACCCACTTCAACATAAAATAGGGCATCCGTCTTTTCTTCCCAGTGTAAAAATCATAATTTTTATTCTTTTACATTTATATTTAATGTTGCATCCGTCCTAAAACCGCTTTATTTTTGCGTATTATCTGTGCATCTATATCCTGCGCCGACGCAATGACACTCTTTTTGAGTTCAAATGATCATCCAACTTTGATTATTTCTACAACGAAGCCCAATTTTACTGGATGCAAAATGTAAACAAACGATCGCAAGATGAATTGTATAAAAATTCCTGAATTTCTTTTCACGGAAAATAATTTAACTATGGAGTCTGGAATAAAAGTGCATGAATGGAATATTGACTGCTTTTACATAGAGAGCCAGACGATTTATATCTCGAGGACGTCATTTGAAGCAAGTTAAGTTTTACCGATGAAGTTTTAAGTTTCCAAGTAAAATAAATTATAGTAGTACTTGTGATAATTTAAAAAATATCACCGTTGAATGTATCGCATTTTAGAGATGTTTAAATGAAATTGAATTGCAGTTGGAAAGTGTTTCACAATCAATGCTTTATGCATCATTAATCTTTCTTGTTAAATAGCTTGTGGTTTATTTTTCTTTTGAAATTTTACAAGAAAACATTTGAATAATTGGTATCGTTGAACCAAATGCATACAATTATAGCGTGTTACCCTTTACTTTAAAGAGCTTGAAAAAATCGTTTGATGGGTACTTGATAATGTACCCCTCCCGGGAGGGGGGGGGGGTAACTTGCACCAGGAAGGAGCAGGCCCGCAGCCAGAAATGTAATCCAAGAAGGGCTGGAGTGAAGTTCAAGGGGGCTCAACAGCCTTGAAGGAGGGACTTCCTAGATAAAACATTTGGGTGGCGGAGGGAAATGCACTAAAATGTTAAACTTTAGTTTTTAATAAATGACTGCATTAAAAAATATTTTAATTATAATTAAATATATTACATCATATCATGTTAAATTGACTGCAATGACTTATCAATTGATAACGTATAACGTGATAATGTAGTACTCTATATAACTCATGACTCATCTGTACAACTGCTCATCCGTTGGCCATGTATAACGGTGTAACTCGCAATAGTACAAAAGTGCCCTAAACACTATATTCTTAATTTAATTTTTAAAACTTTACTGAATATTTTGAAATCAAACATGTAAATACATGGACGATCATCCATATAACCACACATTTAGCAACGAAAAAATGTTGAAATTCTGTGCTATACAAAACGAAGTTTACAAGAATTTCTGAAAAAGCGTTTTTTTTTTGCAAAATTTGGATGACATGTTATATGAAATTTCATACCACTACAAAAGATTAAATATTTCCATCAGGGGGTACTGAGTACTGATACCTTTTGGGGAAGGAGGGGGGGCCGTCAGTCCTCTTTGGCCCTTGTCTAACTACGGCCTTGCGAAGGAGGCTAATGAAGCCACGAATACACACATTACACAAAGGCTATTTTTCGCCAACAATGAGTGTAACTTTTAAGTCTTCCCATTATTGAGCCGTCCATAACCCCTTTTATGCATGATTATACTGCCATGTTAAAAAAAATATCTGATGTGAGCAGCACATGACTTTCTTTGCAGACTCAAATTCATTTTCTCTTTTTTTCATTAATAATTCCTTTAATTCATAATTCCATTAATAATTCCTTTAATTGCACTTAATAGCACTCTTAACTAATTGCAATGACGCTAAATTTGCACTTTTACTTCAGCTTTCGTTTTCATTTGGTGATTGGACTTATTCTCCAAACAGGCGTTGTGAAAATGTGAAAAAACTAAAATATCTCGAGAAAGGCTTGTCCTAAAGTAATGGGGTTGATCTATTCATCGTCAAAAATTACATGTAAAACAAGCATTTAATGGATATATTTGAGCATACGTAGTTTTTTATTTCAGATTTTGACCATTTTTGTGGGCCATTTCGCAAAAAAAAAGCAGGTTATTTTACTTCCCGAATCCGTACCAAAATCTAATCAGCCCCAGGGTAACCCGCAAGCGATCTATCTACCCAATTTTGTGAAATTCTGTCCATTTGTTTTTGAGTTAGAGTGGATACACACACACACATATATTGCACAGACACACACACACACGTCACATTAAAAATATTTTTTTCGTATTCTAGAGGTCCCAAAATATGTCGATCCGTCGAAAACTCGAGTTGCGATTTTGGGCACGGTTCCAATACTTTCCCTATACATTACCATGTATTGCAGGAAAAGTAAAAAGAATACAATAAAATAAAGAATATTTTACATTCACAGTTCTTGATAAATATATATATATATATATAGATTGAACGAATTAAAATAAAAATATTTAATGATGATTATTAAAATGTATTAAATTTTGAATATACTCATTCATATATATATAGATTGAACGAATTAAAATAAAAATATTTAATTGGCACTTTTAATTCAATTTTCAAGGGTGAGAAACTAAACTATCTCGAGAACGACTGCTCCTGGAGGCTGGAGTTCTTCCCGTCATCAGAAATGACGTATAATGCATTTAATGGATACATTTGAACACACGTAGTTTTCATCATAGATTTCAACGATTTTTGCGGGCCATTTCGCAAAAGAAGAGGCAAGTTCTTTTCTCCCGAATCAAACCCAAAACTAATCAGCACCAAGGTCACTCACAATTAATTTACCGACAAAATTTTATGAGTCAATTAGCTTCTGAGTTGTGTGGATAAATATATTGCACAGCCACACCCACAGATGCCACGTTAAAAATAGCTTTTTCGTGTTTTGGAGCAGTGATTCCCAACCTTTTGGGGTTCGCGACACCCTTATAAATATGATTTTACCACCCTTATTTTACGACGCCCTTATAAATATGATATTTTAGAAGATATATCCGTGTACTAATAGAAGATTACCCGTATTACAATATATGAGTTTCAACCGTTTTTGCTAAAATAAAACAGATGACATAATAAATTGAAATTATCAATAATCCCAAAGTAATCTTTAAAACTGAGGGCCGTAATGGATATAATCTAGTCAAAAATGCAATTTCCATAAAATTTATTTCGCATACATTTCTTTATTATTTATATCGGAAAAGATTCGCATGGACACATTGGATTGAAACCTGTTGCTAAGCGACATGACATCATTTTCCTCGAATAAATTTACAGGAAAAAATATCGTCTGCATAATGTTATGTCTATATAAGGTTTAATTGTTTGTTTTTAATTAATATCTAGACCAACCCTGGTCTTAGAAACTCGAAACATCGACTCAATTTTAAGTGGGACCATTCCAAGACTATCCATAACATTTTATTCAATTCGGTTCAGCCGTTCTACCGTAATGATGACACAGACAGATTTTCATTTTTATTTATATAGATTGTTCTTTTAAAAAAATGTCTTTATTATTTTTTAAAGTTATCAGCAGCTTAAAGATGGCTATGAAAGTGTTGCATGTATGTATCGTATCTGCTGGACTGAGGTCAGAACACTTTGCTCTATTATAGAGTCACTTTGCCCGTATCACAGACATGACCTTTATATGACCTTTAGTGTCTGAAGGTCAAGGGTCAACCTCTTTCCAGGGTACAAGCAAAAGGGGTTTGTTGGCACCCCTTCATATTTATTTTTCTGGTGCTGGAATGCAACTGGGGTACCGATATACGAAACTTACTACTAGAACGTCTTTCCGATTTCCCCCTCTTCTTATTTTTCATTTTTTATTTTTCTTCTTCTTTTTGAGGTAAGCTTATCCCCCATCTGAGGGCAAAAAGAACGCACTCGGATCCAATTTGTTGAGGTTAAGTATAGGTATTTTTGTGCCTTTTTTTTTTTCTTAACTTCTTCGAGTGTGTGGAATAGAGGAGGTTTCAAGGTCAAGCGGGGCTGACCCCTTCGGTGCGGTAAAAGATGGGAACCAGCAACTGTAACCGTTTCTGTAACACGATGATGTTGTTTCTTCGATCGAAAATGACTGTCGTTAGCGTTCAAAGGCTATAATCGAAGCATGAATTGGCGTAATTGGCGTGCATGTTTGGCGAGCCAGTAAAACGTTTTTATGCTGTTAAATTAGAGAGTGGCCTTTAAAAGATTCTCCCAGCACCCCAATATAATAATGTTTAATTTTCCTGTAAGGTACGTCTTTGCTGCGAATAACGGAGACGAAAAATTCCTTGAATAGTAGTCTCTTGGGAGAAAGTCTGCTATTATACTAATTTGTTTCAAGCTATTAGTATGAGCATCATTCATGGCTCTCATTTTCATTTTTTTTTAATATTTCTTGTTCTCTATGCTATACTATATCGTAGTTTAGGGCAATAATTCTCAAACTTTTATTTTGTTTACACTCAAAAGGGCTCCCAAGCGAAGTTCAAGCCACGGATACTCAGCTCAGGGAATGGCCAGACTCAGTTTTACAAGGGAACCTCAACTTTTGTTCCGGCTAGTTTCAGCTGGAATTAGGTGGAAACGGTAGGTACTAACGAGAAACTACTGTCCCTGAAATATCTCTTGAATTGAGCGTGGAGATCCGTACAAAAAAGAATCCCAACGTTTACATGGATTAGCATGTTTGGTAGCTCTTATTTGAAGTATAATATGTATATTTACATAGTGTGTGTGATTAAGCAGAAACAAACTTACGTACATGAGGTATGTTTATGTAAAAATGACGCAATATTACATTCATGATTGTACATTATTTTTGTAATGGAAACCAAATATTTTATCACGAATACAAATTACTGTATGATGAAATTACAATTATTCAACATATTCTTCGCAATAATGATACTTTTCGTAGAAATCTGTGAAACATAGGGGAGTTTTGCACCAAGAACATCTCAAAAATAGAACGTTAGTACACTTTGCACATTGTGAATTTTCTACAAGGGTGTGACGGAAGCAAAATGTCAAAGGAGTTTCAAATGATTGTGGTCAATTCAAGAGATATTTCAGGGCCATTCGCTAGTACCTACCGTTTCCACCCAATTCCAGCTGAAACTAGCCGGAACAAAAGTTGAGGTTCCCTTGTTGGAAAGAGATAAAACAGTATAATGTAAAACATTTGCAAATATGTTACCGAAAGTTTCAGAAGAATCAGCTGTCAATAATGGGGAGTCAGGTTCCCGATAGTTATCATAATATATATGTTACCGGTAAAGTGTGAGAAACAGGCTTTCTATAGAATGTGTGACGTTTTCAGGCAATGTATGAAATGTCTGTTTTATTTTAATATTTTGCATACTTTGCCTAGGCATTGCATAGAATTCCTAGGCATTATAAGAATAGCAAATACAATTACTGCAAAGTGTGAAAAAGGCTTTCATCGAAAAAATAAGAAGTGAGAATGTAGGAAGTACATTGTCGTCTTTTGTCGCCCTTTTGTCATCAAGGTAAAAATCGCAATATTCCATACTGGCAACGTTTTCCACGTTTTTGTTGACCTTCTGTTGTCCTTTTTCGCATTTGTGCAAGAGCTGATCTTTAGCAATTCAAACATGGGCCTACACCCGCAAAAATATTACAAAATCCTGTACCGCTGGCTGTCGGAGGTCGCACCTAGCTTGTGCATGTAGTTTGTGCAACAGGTGTTCTATAACTCATAGAGCACAACATGAAAATTAGAAAATTTTCTGATTTTTACCTTGGCGACACATTTTCTAATTTTCCTGTTGTGCTCTATAAGCCACAGAACACCTGTTGCACAAACAGCTATTGATACGTGCGACCTCCGACAGCCAGCGGGACCGGATTCCGGAATGCTTTTGCGGGCATATGCCCATGTTTGAATTGCTAAAGATCAACTGCTGCAGAAATGGCAAAAAAAGACGACAGAAGATCAACAAAAACGTGGAAAACATTACCAGAAAGGAATATTGCGAGATTTACTTGAGCGATAAAAGGGCGACAAAAGAAGCGAAAAGAGTTGCCAGAATGGAATGTTCTCAAAATCATAGCAGGGTCTAATTTAAAGAACTATTAAGGAAATAAAGAGAAAACGAATTTAAGTCTGTGTGGAAAGTCATGTACTGCCCACATCAGATTTTTTCGGCATTCAATTAATACCATGTCCATTGAAAAGGGGTGTTTTCGTCAAATTACGAGCCTTAACATGTTATGAGTTATTCGTGCAAAACCATCATCAAAATGCAAAGGATATTGAATTAATATTCTGTTAAATAAATGACTATGGGCGCAGGCTCTGATTTACAGTAGATGGGGCTCAAGTCCTAATTGCATCTAGGTCCCCCGAATAAGCCTTTTAATATTTACTTATACCTTCAATATTAAATAATTGCTTGAAATTATCAACATAATGAAAATCTGGATCACACATCATTAATTTTGTTAAGATATTGAATAATTTTGCCGAAATTTTCTTACATATCAATGATATTTTCGTTTGCTTTTTTAAAATATTAGAAATTTCCGACCATAACGCCAATATTTGAGGACCCTGGCCCGCTGAGAATTCTTGGGCGTGAAAATATAAAACTATTACAAAAAGTATTTTCTCTGAATGGAATGGATTAGATTCCTGAGAATAGTGCTGACAGATGGATTACATAATATCGCTTGTGAAAAGTAAACTTGTTGGATGTTATGCAAAAAGCCTTGCTGTCCCAACCGGGAATCGAACCCTGGATCTCCCAGCTGGCCAGTCGACGCTCTACCGTTGAGCTACTGGGACGAAATTGCAACCTCTTATTGTCGAAGTTGCAGTCTCTGCAGTTACTTACTACTTTCTTAGTTTTATGTAATTCTTTGTAAATTTATTTGACAAATGGACCTTATCTTGTGAACGACTCATGTAGCGTTCTAAAGGGCGTGTCATTCGTAATTCTAATAACAAGTTATGTATGAAAGGATTATTTATTTAACAGTATTAGAAGTCCCGTTTTACAAATGATTTTTTTTTTAATTCATTCGTAAATGGTATATACTATCTCGAGAATGATTTGTGTTAACGCTTCAAAGTTTGTATCATTCATTTTGTAATGAAAAATTACTTATAAAATGATCATTTATTTAACGATATTAAATATTCTAATTTCTTATTTTTTTATTTATTTTTTCAAACATTCATTCGTAGATCCTGCAATATCTCGAAAATGAATCCCGCTAGAGTTTTTTATGATCCGTTTCCTAATAAAAAAAAATCTGATGTGAGCATCTCATGACTTCTTTATATAATGCAATGAATTTACTACTTCTGCAATAAAAAAAATATGCAATCTGTGTTCAACAACATAATTAGAAAACAAGATTTTAAAAGATATCAAACAAGAATATAAAACCAGGAGATAATCAATAGCAAATCAATAAAAGGCATATAAAAGACAAATTTTAACCTCATATAAACTTATAAACACATATGTTCTCCATAATTGAAAGGAACATGTGTCTAGCATCAAAAAGGATTCTTTTCCTAATAATAAAAATGTTTGACTAAAATATAATCACTCTCTAAAAAATCTGATGTGGGCAACACATGACTTTCCTTATATAATGTAATGAATTTACTACTTTTACAGTAAAAAAAAATAGGTTTTCCTTATAGTAGATACTAATATTCTTTCCAAGATAATGAATTTTCAACAATTAGTAGTCATTTTCATTGATATAGCGTCATTTTTATCCATTTGGCGAGATTTTCGTTAATTTCGCAACATTTCAAAAAGTCGCCAAGTTGGCGACTTTCCGCCAAATTCGTCGCCAAAATCTCGCCAAGCATAATGGTCGAAGATATGTTATTCTTACAGCAGATAAATAATTATTGGCGTTCAAATACAAAAGTATTACTTAAAGTATCTTTTTTCTTGAATGGAACGAGCTAGATCCATGAGAATGATGTCACCCAAATTATCGCATGGTGTTACATATGAAAAGTGAACATGTTTCTCAATAGGAAATATTTTTTTTTTAATTTTATATGACTTTTTGATAATTTTTTTGAAAAATGTACAATATCTCAAGAACGGTTCATGTTAGCGTTCTAAAATTTATGTCAATCGTTTTCTAATGAAAAATTACATAAGAAATGTCTATTTGCGTAACTTTATTACCGGTTTTGATTTTTTGACGATTTTTTCAAAATTTCATTCGAAAATTTAGGGGGGTTTTGAGCATTCGATAGCGTATAAAAACAATAGGCTTCCAGTGTTTACGGATTGTGATTTTTGTACCAAATTTGGTTCGAATCGGTCCATTCGTTCGTCAGTTATCGTCTCCACAGTCTCATTGACACACACACAGACATCACTTCAAAAATGTTTGATTCGTGATCAGGGATGCTTGAAACGTGCTCTCCCGTCGAAAACTCGAATTCGAATTTTCGACCCCGTCACAATACTTTCCTTATACATTATGTATATAAGGAAAGTAAAAATAGATTATTTTTATAGTAGATAGTTATATTCCTTCCAAGATATTGAATTTTCGTCAATGAGTCGCCACTTTCATTGATTTAGCGTCATTTTTATCCATTTGGCGAGTTTTTCGTTAATTTAGGAACATTTAAAAAAAGTCGACAAGTTGGCGACATTCCACCAAATTTGTCGCCAAAATTTCGCCAAGCGTTATGGATGGAGAAATAAGTTATTCTTACAGCAGATAAATGACTATCGACGTTCAAATACAAAAGCATAACTCAAAGCATCTTTTCTCATGAATGGAACGAGCTATAGATCCACGAGAATGATGTCACCCAATTTATCGCATGGTATTACATATGAAAAGTGAACATGTTTCTCAATAGGAAATATTCTTTTATTATTTTATATGATTCTTTGATATTTTTTCTTTTTGAAAAATGTGCAATATCTCGAGAACGTTTCATGTTAGCGTTCTAAAATTTATGTCAATCGTTTTCTAATGAAAAATTACATAAAAAATGTCTGTTTGTGGAACTTTATTAATTGAGGTTCTGATTTTTTCAAGATTTCACCCGACAATTTAGGTGGGTTCAGAACATTCGATTGCTAATGTAAAAACAATAGGCTTCCAGTGTTTACGGATTGTAATTTTTGTACCAAATTTCGTTCGTATCGGTCCATTCGTTCATCAGTTACCGTTTCCACAGACTCACTGACACACACACACACACACACATACACACAGACATCACTTCAAAAATATTCGATTCGTGATCAGGGATGCTTGAAACGTGCTCTCCCGTCGAAAACTCGGATTCGAATTTTCGACCCCGTCACAATACTTTCCTTATATATTATTATATGTAACGGAAGTAAAAAATTACATATAAAAAAAAAATTTTATTTACATTTTTTGAAGTTCCTGAAAAGGAGACGAAAAAAAAAACAGTTAAAAAAGAAGCAAAATTTACCTTTCTGAGAATTCTTCGATTTCGGAAATTATATAAAAAGCAAATTATGTATTACACTTCTTTCGGAGGATAGCTACAACTCAACAATCCCCTCGTTTACTAAATCTTGATCTTTTTCTCTCCCTTTTGGACAATTACCGACTGGTTTTCCCACCCCCACTCCCTTCAGAAGGACAGTTATGGCCGGTCGTCTTTTAACCGGGGCGCCCCCACGGGAAGGCAAACCTCATTTGGCGCGGGGGAGTATATCTCTGGCTAACTGGCCATTTGCAGTTAGGCGTAGAAAAAGAACAGGGGGTCGGCCCGAAAAAAAGGAAGGGGCTAAGGTCTGAGACCTTCGATTAAGAGATTCGGCAGAGAAAAATGCATCCCTCGTGGCAGGAAATAAAGGGGGGGGGGGGGATAAAGTTATAGAGAAAGATGTCGAGGTTGTTATTTAATGTGTTATTTCCGCTAGTTATTTGGAAATAATAACTTTGGGAGTTTCGTTTTTTTCTTGTCCACTTGAAGTTAGAGAGAGAAAGAACTACAATTAATATGTAAATCTATATAAATAAAATTGAAAATATGTCTGTCTGTCTGTTTGTCTCATCCTCACGGAAGAACGGCTGATTCGAATTTAATGAAATTTTGTGGATAGCCTTAAAATAGCCCCGCTTAAATTTGAATCCATGTTTCGAGTTTCTAAGCCCAGGGGTTGTATAAATATTAATTGAAAACGAACCATTAAACCTTCCATAAAGATAGCATTATGCAGACAATATATTTTCCGCCCATTTATTTGAAGAAAATGATAATCATGTCGCTTAGCAACGGATTCAAATCCAATGTGTTGATGCGGCAAATGATTTTTAATAAATCTTTTCCGATTTAAATAATAAAGATATGTATATAAAATAAATTTCACCGATATTGCATTTTTGACTTGAATATATCAATTACGGTCTTCAGATTTAAACATTATTATTATTGATATTTTCAATTTATTACTTCGTTTTTTTTGGGGGGAGGGGGGGGCAAAATTATTGAAACTCATATATGTTGTACGTAGTACGGGTAACCCTCTACAAATGCACGGGCATATCTTCCAATCTACAAGAATATAAGTAGTACAAGTATATTGACATATATTTTGATACATATTGGCATATATTGGAATCAATTACGGCCTTCAGATTTAAAGATTATAGAATTATTGATATTTTTAATTCATTACGTCATCATTCAATTCATTATTTTGGCAAAGATTTTAGAAACTCATACGTGTCATCTTCAACTAATACACGGGTATATCTTCTAATATTCGCGAATACAAGTAGTATGGGTTCCATACAATTTTAGCGCTTTTATTTTGCAGATATTGGTTCAATTTCATATTTTGTGTACATTTGTTTACAAACGGGACCAGGCGGTTTTATTCTTCAGATCTGACTGTAAAGATCATTTTGTATAGAGAACAGAGATTCTTAAACTTCTTTTTTGGAGCATTCAATTAAATATTTCAATAAAATATTTTCACTAACAATGTCATTTCGTATACTATAGGAATTTGCACATGATCGTGAATTTAAGTTTCTTTATACTATATACTCCGCACGAAGAATGGGTATACTGCTAGTATAAAATATAATTTATTAAAGATACGATTTTCAGAGTTATGAATTTCAATTAAAAATAGATGTCTCCATATGGAGGAGTTTGAGGACGGTTAGTGAGTTTAAAAATCTAAAATTCTATCTTCTTGAATTTTAGAGATATCGTTTTTATTTTTTGAACCTGTCATTATTTTATGATTATATGTATATCTAACTCAAAAATCGGTTGAAAAATCGCCGAGATAGAATTTAATTCTGCAGTTTCTCCTCTCTCGGTAAAGAAATTGTTTTGATTTTATTTTTGCGATTTTAAGTACTTTTATTTATTATTGAAAATGTAATGTTTTTGATAATAAATGAATCATTTAATAAATGAAAATGAATGTTATATTTATTAATTATTGTTATAGATTTCAATAATAAATCAAACGCTCGGCTATTTTTACTTGTATGCACTCCGTGCTCTTATTTAGGGCGTATCAAACGAGTGGAATGTTAATTGTGAAAAATCGAAACTTATCGGACAACCGCGAAATTGGGTACAGATGCAACTGAATTCCCGGCACGTTACACTTCATTAAACGAATTATAATTCGAACTCATTTGCAAATTATGATCTTAAAAGTCGAAATTTTGCCATTTTCAACAAATCAAATGGATCGATCGGACGATTTTCCGATTGCAGGAGATATGAAAGTAATAGACCTCTGCCGGGTTACGAATTGTGGCTTCAAACGCAAATTTTAACCTTCTTAATTTTAGAAATATAATTTTGATTTTTTAAAGGTACGATCATTCCATCATTATAAATCATTCAAATTTTTGAAGATATGTGAACTTTTGAAGGACGTAAACATTTTTTTTTCTTGTTCTTCAAAATTTGAGCAACAGAGGTTTAGCTCGAGTTTTCAACGGTTCTACACTTTTTGAGACATTTCGAATACGAAAGCACTATTTTTAGCGTGATGACTGTGGGTGGGTGCCTGTGCAATGTATGTAACCACTCTCATTCAAAAAGTAATTGACCCAATTTCATAAGTTTTTCTCTTTTTTTTTTTGTAAAATGACTCGCTGAAATGATTAAAATTTAAAATAAAAGATCACCTACTCTTAAATATATCCATTCAATGCTGGTTTTATGCGTCATTTTTGACGATGAAAATAATAAGACCAACCCCATGACTCTATGACTAACTGTTCTTGAGATATTTTAGTTTCTTTTTATTTATTTATTTTTTTTTCATTTTTGCTGCGCCGCTTTTGAAAATATGTCCCGTTACACAATGAAAACACAAATTGAACGAAAAGTGCCAATTTAGCATCATTCTAAACAGTAATGCGTGTTATTTTGTGCCATTAAACTTAATCCAATGAATTACTAAAGAAATAAGGAGAAAATAAGTTTGAGTTTGTAGGGAAAGTCATGTGCTGAATGTAATGCCAGAAATGTAAAGTAATAAATATTTGGAAGGATTAAAAAATAATGGAACCAGGAATGCGGGCGGATTATCCCCACGCTAAGCAGATGGGCGATAATATACAGGTGGCCCCATATCTTACATACCACGCCCATGTTTACATACCACACTAAGCCGTTTGGCGGCAACCGAGACGGCGACGGCATGTCTACGGATTAGCTCTCAGCTCTACATTTCAGCACGTGGACCGCCGACCGAAAAAGGGATATAAGTGAGAGTTGCTCGAAGTGGGAGTCAGAATTGGTCAAGGCAGGCTGTTGGAGTTAGACTAGTCAAGAAGAAGCGACGGTAGCAGAGTTAAGAGTTGTGTGTGCGTCTCTGATATAGGAATTCGAAGGAGAGCTCATGTTCATCTGGTATTGCAAGTGTAAAGTGTGACAAAGCATCGGTGTTACCCAAGTTATATGAAAGAAGATCAGGTACCGTACAATTAAACTATATGAGGATAACCTCTTTGTCTAAATTTGTGTTTTTAAGGAAAAGCTAATTAATGCATCCCACCACGTGCTCCAACCAAATATCAATTCATCTGGCATTACACCCCCCGACTTACCATTGAGATGTATTCCACTATTGTGATATTTATTTAATTTGTAAAACTAAAGAGTGTAAATTGAGTATGTGATAAATAAATGTTTGTTCCTTTACTATTAACCTTAATTTTTAGTTTGTTAACTTAGTATCCCGTTAAGCACAGAAATAGGTGGGTTTTGCGGCCACCAACGCAATGTACACAGCAGTAAGTTTTTAGAACAGATTACATGTATAATTAATATACTAATAAATAATTAATTTAATGTAAAATGCATTTTTTGACAATATTAATTTTAATCAACAAAATTAATAATCGGCACATTTGGTGCTCGTGACTTTAGCAGTAACGGGAATAAAATAAGGATTTATGAAATTAATAAAAATAAAAGGAATAATAATAATAAAAAATAAATATTGATAAGGTTGGACAACTGGTGGCGACATAGATGATTGTGAAAATATTGTGCACAATTCTCATTTCTCCTTATGTTATATGTATGATTATGTAAAGTTTTATCAATGAAATGGAAAAAATGGTTCTTTTAAATGAGATCAAAGGTATAATTAGAAAAATGGGATATAGGAATGGGACCAGTTAAAAAAGTGGTGAAAAGTTCAATTATAACAAGGAGTTCAAGTTTGAAAGAAGATTCAAAAATATCAAATAAAAATTATAGTAAATTGGATAGAAATAATAAAAATATGGATATTCCAGTAATGCAGATCCTGCCATTATTTAGTGGGAGTAAGGAGGAAGATATAAATTTCTTTATAAAACAATTTGATGAATTAGCGGAGTTAGCAAGTTGGAAGGAAGAGCATAAAGTGGCTATCATTAAAACCAGATTAAAAGATAAGGCTATGCAGTTTTTAATTCAAAACCCTGAATTACAAAACGAAAAGGAGTTTGATAAAATAAAAATATTACTAATAAATAAATTTTCAAACAGAATAACGATAACGCAAGAACAGGACGCTTTCAATAAAATAAAACAAACGCCTGATATGTCAGTGGACGAGCTTGTGCTAAAAATAAAAAACGCAGCGCGTAAATTTTTGAACCTTAAGGATACAACAGATGGAGAGGTAGAGAAAATAACCAATAAAATAATGTTGGGAAAATTCATTAGCGCATTACGCCCTGATTTGGCAATTGAAGTGAAGAAAAAAGATCCGCAGCGGTTTGAAGATGCCATAAAAGATGCCGAACTGTTTGAAATAATTCTTAATGATAGGACTCCAGAAGAATCACATAACGAACTGAAAGAAATGTTACTTACAACACAGGTTCAAGATTTGACTTTAGAAATTAATAAATTAAAATTGCAAAATATACCAAATCAATCCATGGAACGAGCTGTTTTTTGCATAGGGTGCGGAAAAAATGGACATTATTTCTCAGATTGCTGGTACAATGGGTGTAATACTGCATTTGCAAGGAATCCCAAACGAATGAATTATCAGCAATATGGGTTGGAGCAAACAAATTATATCAGAGGAAACAGAAACGAAAATCGCAGAAATTTTGAACGAGGAGGATATAATAGAAATAATAGGGAATATCAAGGAAATAATAATGATCAAAGAAATTATTACGATCAATTAGAAACCAACGTAGAAAATAGAGAGAGGCAAAGTATAAGAGGAAATTTTAGGGGGCGCAACGGAAGAAATATAAGATCAAACACATATGAGAGAAACAATAATAATAGTAATTTAAACTAAGAGCTGGAATTTGGGACCAAGGAACGAATCGTACAAATTCCAGAGAAATAAATAAATTCGGTTCACAAACATATAGAAATAACAAAAATGGAGATGACTGGCAAAACTATACAAATTTGGAGAGAGGACAATATTATGAAAATAATGATAAAGCAAAATATGATACCAAAAGTATCCTTTCAAGCGAATGTGAAAACGTATCTAGCCCACAATTACCGATGGTAGAAATAGATTGCAAAGGAATAAAAATAATAAGTGTAATTGATAGTGGGGCTCAAGTTAGTATTATAGATTTGGAAACATTTCAAAAACTAAAACAGAATAGAAATGTAAAAATAAAATACATAACCAGAAGAGTAATACTTCAGACGTTTACTAAAGAAAATATAGAATTTTTAAATTGCATTCAATTTTCATTTAGAATTGGGGAAAAGGCATGCAAAAATTATTTTTTCGTGACAAAACAGAACTTTCAGGGGCAATATAAAATGCTTTTAGGCTACGACTTTTTATCCTCACATAAAGCAATTTTAAATACAAAAGATAACGAAGTACAATTTGGGAATACTGCGATTAAATTGTATAAAAGTGAAAATACAAACCCAATACAGAATTCAAAACAAAAACCACAAAGACAGGGAATTCGCGATGAAAATAGATATAATAGTAATTATGAAAATTATAATACTGATGACGACGAATATGAGGAAATAAATAGTTGTTATAATGAATCCAATAATGAGAATGAAGATAGAATAAGCGATGATAATGATGACGACGAATATGAGGAAATAAATAATTGTAATGAATTCAATAATGAGAATGAAGGTAGAATAAGCGAGGATAATGAAAGCGATAACGATAGAAAAAACGCTAATATGCAAAATTGTAGCACTCGCGATAATGTAAATGATGAAAAATGGTTACCAAGTTCTAATGAAAGTAATAAGAATAAGAATGTTAAAAAGAAAGAGGAAAAGCAGATTTTCGCTAAATTGAAAAGAAAAATAACATTAAAGCCAGGGGAGTCAGAAATAGTCCAATTGATTTTGTCACAGGAATTAAATGAGGGACAGGATGTTTTATTTTCTCCAATAAAAATGGCAAGAACATTAATCACGGAGGAAGCGATCCAAAGTATAGAAAATAAAAATAAGATTAGAATGTTGTTATACAATGAAAAAAATTGCCAAATTACACTTAATAAAAACATGAACGTGGGTATAATAACAGAACAAATCGAAATTGTTGATACAAAAAATAAAAGCAGTAAACCCACGTTGGAAATTAATAATATTCAAAATTTAAATAAAACAGATTATCAACAAATTCGGGAATTAAGAAAGAAAGAAATATCTCCAGACGATTTTCAAGTACAGCACTTAAATAAGGAAGATAGAAATAAAGTTATTGCATTAATGATGACCAATACAGAGGTTTTTTCAAATTCATATGCTACCCTAGGTAAAACATCAGCAATAGTACCGAAACTCGAACTTATGCACAATTATCCTATTCAGAGTCGACCATACCCAATTCCGAGAGCAGTACGAGAAATTGCGCAAAAAGAAATTAGGGAATTATTGGAAAATGACATTATTGAAAGTTCACAAAGCACGTACGCTAGTCCCATTATTCTTGTAAAGAAACCAAGTAAACCAAATGAAGAACCTAAATATAGACTTGCTATTGATTATAGGGCCATAAACGCGTATTTACCACTTTTGCCAATAAACTTACCAAAGGTGAAGGATATATTACAAAATATCGCTGGTAGTAAAATTTATACAGTTATGGATTTGAAGGCGGCGTTTTTTCAGATCGAACTAAGAAAACAAGATAGAAAGGCCTTAACGTTCACAACTTTTATGGGAAATTTTAATCCTAAAAGAATTCCGTTTGGTCTTAAAAACTCAGGAGCATATTTTCAACTTTTAATGAACAAAGTGTTAGGAGATCTATCAGAGTTAAAAATATACTTTTACTTAGATGACTTAGTCATATGCGCACAAAATAACGACGAAATGTTAGAGAAAATCAAAATTGTTTTCCAAAGATTGAAAGAAAATAATTTAACACTCGACCCGGCGAAGTTACAGATATGCAAATCGCAAATTGAATTTTTAGGATATAAAGTAAATGCGAATGGTATAAGCCCATCAATAAAAAACTGTGCAAAAGTGCAAAATTTCAAACAACCCCAAACGGTTAAACAAGTAAAAAGCTTTCTTGGGACAACAAACTATTTTAGAGGTCTGATAAAAAATTATGCACAAATTGCAGAACCGTTGGTAAATTTGACAAAAAAGAATGTTAGGTTCGAGTGGAATAATGAATGTAGAAAAGCTTTTGAAAAATTAAAAAATGCAATTTTTAAAGAACCAGTTGTAAGACAGCCTGATGAAGTAAACCCGTTTGTCTTAACTACGGATGGCTCAGGTAAGGGAATTAGTAGTATTTTGATGCAAAGGGTAAATGGAGTCGATCATGTTATCGAATTTTATTCAAGACCTGTGAACCCGGCAGAGAAGCGTTATCCTGCAATAAAGCTAGAATTGCTAGCTATACACGCATCCTTACAACACTTCAGAGAATATCTGTTCGGAAGGAGTTTCACCTTGCTGAGTGACGCAAAATCCCTTATGTACCACATAAAATTAGATAAAATGCCAAATATCATATCGAGGTGGCTAATTGACATAAGTCAGTATGATTTTAAATTCAAATATCAAAAAGGTGAAAATAACGCAAGTGATTATTGCTCGAGATATGTATTTGACAATGATAACCAAATCAAATATGTAAATACTTTAATTAAAAATGATGAGATAAATGTGGAGAAAATATTAGAGCAACAAATGGTAGATGAAAAATTAAGTAAAATTAGAGAGGAATTACAAAAAGGAAGAAACCGATATCACAATAACAAGGTATACTATATTGATAGCCAAAATAAACTGTTAATGGTAAAGAAGGAAAATAAAAGACAAACGTATAGGAAAATAAATGAGAATAAGATTGTAATACCGCACTCGCTAAAGGGAAAGATAATAGAGATAGCACATTTCCCTCATTTCGGAGTAAAAAAGACATACTAATTACTTTCAAGAAAATATTTTTGGATAGGGGCTTTCCAAGACGTGGAAAATTTTTGTAAGTCTTGTAATCAATGCTTATTAGTAAAACACAAAAATATACCACCAGCCAGACTTCAGGCTATGCCAGAAATATTAAGACCAGGAATATATTTACAACTGGATTGCGTAGGAAAACTACCGCGCAGTAATGGAGGAAATAATTTTGTAATTACAATTGTAGACATGTTTTCACGATACTTTGAGGCCTATGCAGTCAGAGACATTACTGCTAAAACAATAGTGAATAAGCTAACAAACTTCGTGACAACTTATGGAGTTCCAATTATTATTCAAAGCGATAATGCTCAAATTTTTAAAAGTAAAGAATACATAGATTTTACAAATGCATTAAATATTGAAAGGCGATACAGTTCGGTTTATTTCCCAAGTTCTTTAGGTCGTTGTGAAAGAATACACAGAGACATGAAACAATGTATAATGTGTTTGTCAAAGACTACGTTTGAATGGGATGAATCTTTAAAATGGTTTAAGTTTTATGTGAATAACACTATTAACAGTAATACAGGATTTGAGCCTTCATTCCTGTTCTATCTTAGAGATTTATCATTGCCATTTGAAAATATTAAACAAACAAACATACCAAGTAAGGAAGAAATAGATATAATGTATAGTGATGTAAATAATTATAAAAATTATGTGGCACAGCATTTAAAAAATATAGATAAAGTCGTGAAAGACGCATCGGAACAACAAAAGCTGATAAATGACAAACAAATAAAGAAATATAAAATAGTGAGAAAAAACGATATATTTATAGGAGCGACAGTGTACCTAAAAAAGTTCCTAAAACCAAGGGTATTAGAGGATCGATATGATGGACCATTTAGAATTACGAAATTAGTCCGAAATAATAATGTTATAATATGTCTTAAAAGTGATGAAAATAAAACTTATAAAGTGCACATAAATAAACTATACATGGCAGCGGAGCGAAAACAATATTTGAAAGATAGTGACGAAAGCGAATCAAACCACACACACACACAGGACAAAGAAAAAAATCAAAATGAGAAAGTGATTAGAAATAATGATCAAAGTCAAATTAAGGAAGGGAAGGTCACTAAAGAAAAGCAATTAAACTGTGAAAATAATAGAAATGATGATGAGGTTTGTTATAATGCCAGAGGGTATAATTTTCGCCCTCGAATTGTTGTAAATAGTAATTTCATAAAACAAAGAATATGAAAAATATGTAAAAAGTTTGTAATTAATGTCATAAATAGAAAGTGATAATTGAGTGTATATGTATATGTTTTTATGTTTTAAATTGTGGATATAAGTATATTTCAAAAAGTATGTTATGTATTTCTGACATTACATATATGGCAAGTTCAAAAAAAAAAAAAAAAAAAAAAAAAAAAAAAAAAAAAAAAAAGTGAAATAACAAAGTAATTTATAAATAATATGGTAGTATGGAATTCAACCATAACCAAGAATCGGAAGTTGATAGTTGCACTACTACAATATGTTACAAAATGAAATGATAACAAGAAAATGTATAATAATAATAAAGTAATGAATGCTGTTATGTAATGATATGTCGTATGTAAATAATTATGTAAAAGGAGAAATGAAAATTATGCCTTGCAAATAATATATATCAAAATTTACAATTTAATAATAATGTGAATGTTGGTAATCCTCATGTAATTTATGGTACATTATGTCAATTATGAATAATGGACTAACTTGACAGGGAACTATCAAGAAACTACAAAGAACTATCAAAGCTATGAGTTGTACGAGGCTAAAAAGTGGAACTCAGCCTTTCTCACGATGGATGAACTTATGTGTTTGCGAGGAACCATTGTGAACTTAATTTCTTACCACTGGGGTGAAACTGTGGGAGAGTAACTTTTGGACTTTTTTTTCGCGGGGGGGGGGGGGTGAGAATGTAATGCCAGAAATGTAAAGTAATAAATATTTGGAAGGATTAAAAAATAATGGAACCAGGAATGCGGGCGGATTATCCCCACGCTAAGCAGATGGGCGATAATATACAGGTGGCCCCATATCTTACATACCACGCCCATGTTTACATACCACACTAAGCCGTTTGGCGGCAACCGAGACGGCGACGGCATGTCTACGGATTAGCTCTCAGCTCTACATTTCAGCACGTGGACCGCCGACCGAAAAAGGGATATAAGTGAGAGTTGCTCGAAGTGGGAGTCAGAATTGGTCAAGGCAGGCTGTTGGAGTTAGACTAGTCAAGAAGAAGCGACGGTAGCAGAGTTAAGAGTTGTGTGTGCGTCTCTGATATAGGAATTCGAAGGAGAGCTCATGTTCATCTGGTATTGCAAGTGTAAAGTGTGACAAAGCATCGGTGTTACCCAAGTTATATGAAAGAAGATCAGGTACCGTACAATTAAACTATATGAGGATAACCTCTTTGTCTAAATTTGTGTTTTTAAGGAAAAGCTAATTAATGCATCCCACCACGTGCTCCAACCAAATATCAATTCATCTGGCATTACACCCCCCGACTTACCATTGAGATGTATTCCACTATTGTGATATTTATTTAATTTGTAAAACTAAAGAGTGTAAATTGAGTATGTGATAAATAAATGTTTGTTCCTTTACTATTAACCTTAATTTTTAGTTTGTTAACTTAGTATCCCGTTAAGCACAGAAATAGGTGGGTTTTGCGGCCACCAACGCAATGTACACAGCAGTAAGTTTTTAGAACAGATTACATGTATAATTAATATACTAATAAATAATTAATTTAATGTAAAATGCATTTTTTGACAATATTAATTTTAATCAACAAAATTAATAATCGGCACACTGCTCACATCAGATTTTCATATCAATAAATGCGAACTTTCTGTCTCATGTAAGAATGTGTAAGGATCGGCATTTCCAACTCTTTGTTTTAGTTATTTATTTATTTATTTATTGGCTTTCGAATTTGCAGTGGTTGCGTTTGCGGGATTAAATAACTTAATTGAGTGATTGTTAGATGTATTACTTAATCAGCGATCGTTTTATTCAAATCTCCAATCCCGGCCAACGCCGAGTTCCTGTCAGGAAACAATACAGGATGGTCACGTGACATCACACAGAGAATTTTGCCTTTACGTTTCCAAAACAAAATACTCGTATGCTTAGCAGTATGGAAATTTTCATTATTTTTGCATTAAAAACGACTATATTAGAAATTTACAATTGTTTTAACCTCGCATTTCAGTAGGATAGATCTAAATCTTCCTCTGATGGATATTTTTAATGGACAGGAAAATAAAATATTCACTTTCAATAAAATATATACACGTCTTATGCATAATGTACCTTCTCACTCGCATATACACTGCAGAATTTTCTAGTAAATTATACATCTTCAGAGCGATGTTAGAAAATGTTAAAACGCGACGTTAAAAAATCTTCTAGTGACTACGTTATATATGAGCAGTCGTGTACATTCCCTTAAATCACTTAAAATGCACTTTAGCAAGTGAAATCTTTAAACCTATATTGTTACTCAAGTATTTTAAGTAACTTATTTTCAGCCCAAAGGTAAATAAATTTCAATGTTTAATGGGTTTAATTTCAATTTTTATGTGCCATCATTTTCCGTTGACCGTGACCCGCTGTGGCGAAAATAATGCCTTTTTGTCCTGACGTTTCTGCGCATTCTACTACGCAGGCTGTTTATGGACGCTCATGCTCTATAATTTCTCTATCTTTCTAATAATTAAAAATCGCAAATACCATGAAAACTTTCATCCGGCAACGTTTGACCCACGTCCTGATAGGATCCGAAACAACTACCCTTCCCCCTGCGTCCTCGTTACACCCTCTTCTCTTCAGCCGCAGTCATCCCCGGAAGAGGAGGGAAGAGCAAAGATCTCTGGTGTCAACCACATTACCTAGTTTGCGGCTTTCCACCCTTATCGCCCACTGCCACTGGGGTTGCATCTATTGAAGCTCTATGCACCCTCATCATCCAGGGGGAGGGGGTGTCAAAGCGGAAAGGGGGGGACACCCCTTCGAAGAAAAGAGAATCGTATATGAAAAGCCAGTCCATAATATAAGCGTCAGTGGCCCAATGAGGAGTTAGAAATTACATTATTCACAGTGGAACAAAAAGGAATGAATGCTCCATTATAAAAAGAGTGTGCGTATTTTTCACAGTCTGGATAGCTCAGTGGATACAGTGCTCATCTAGAAATCAATGTTTTAAAATTTTGCTGAGTCCTGCCCAAAGTTGTATGCAGCAGACAGCTTCAGACAGGCAGACGCATTTGATCCTTGTAGAGTGATCCACTCCTGTAGACAAAGAAAAAACTCCCATTTTAGATAACAATGGACCGGTTTTGTGTTATTAGAATCTCATCATAACCGTTAGCTGCAACTGCAGCAATACAGCAATCCTGTACTTAACTCAATTTATTCTAAGTTACTTTTTATAAAAATGACATTTTAAAGAAAACCCATAGTGTTTGTAAAGAACTTAAGCTTCGTAATAACCTCTGGATAATTTCTGTTTCATTTTATTTTATCGGATCCTTCTGAGAGGTAGACAGCGATATTTTTTGTGAACTTATCATCTGATTTCCAATAATTCCGTTTCTACATCCCTCTGTATTTTAAAATGTATATAGCTTGATAATCCTGATTTAATTCCCCCCCCCCCCTTCTTCAATTACTTCTGATTAAAACATCTTTAGTCGAATTACGAATATTCCGCTTATTATTCGTGTTAGTATTATTCCTCTTATTACCCCATCCAACAAGATCTCCCGATTATAACATCACATTTAAAGATTCCAGCAAATTGTTGCCAACGCCTGAAAACTCAGTAATTTTGTTTTGCGGCCTAAGAAAAAAAAATAAAAGCCCCCCCCCCCCCCCCCATTTCTCTTCCTACTATGTCTCATCCAATATAAAACTAAGCCCAGAACCACATCTTCCGTTTATAACCCCATTAGGGTATCTCTCCGTAGCATGTCACCTCTGGGGGGGGGGGGGGAGCATACAAAGGCAAAATTAATTGTATCGGGATGAAAAGGATATTTCAATTGCTTTTCCATACTATGTTATATAGTGTAGATAAAGTATTGTTTTCACGAAAATTTTTCAGTTCGAAATTTGGATGCCAATATATGTTGTAGGACTTCCTCAACACGTTTTGACTATGTTTGGAGTGACTTCTGTCTGTCTGTCTGTATGTCTGTTGTCGATTTCTGGTGTACTGCCGCAAATATTAACGGATTATCACGAAACTTTATATCTGACTTTGTTACCGAAAAATCTAGAACTAGGTAGATTTTTTTTTTTTTACAATTTGAGCGAAGTTTAATATTTTCTAAAACAAAATTGGACATAATCATGCATAAAAAGGTTTATTTGTGGCTAAGAGTTTTAATCATTGCTGTGGAAAAGCATCGCGATACAATTTTTGGTATTCCTGACGTCATTAGTCCCCTCGTGGAGGGGGGAGGGTGGCAAATTACTCCCTGGGGTACATTGTCAAGCATGGGATTGATTTTCTTTCAAGCCCTAGAAAGCAAAATGTAACACATTTCAAGAACCTTGTTACCCTAACCAGGAATTGAACCCTGGATCTCCGAAATGACCAATCGACACTCTACGGCTGAGCTACTGGGACAAGCTCTTATCTTTGAAGTGGACTCTGTACACACTACAATTCTAATCATTTGACCTAATATTATCGTGAGCCCAAATCAATACTATTGTGGGTCCAAATGACTACAGTTATAGCGTGTTACCCTTCACTTTAAAAGACTTGAAAAAATATTTCGATTGATACCATATCTGACTATGTACCTCCCCCCGGGGGAGTGGGGGGGGGGGAGTAATGCGCCCACCGAGTGGACTCATGGCGTCACGAACAAAAAAAGTCTGATGTGGCCAGCACATGACTTTCCTTATATAATGCAATAAATTTACTACTTTTACAGTAAAACAAAAATAGGTTATTCTTATAGCAGATACTTATATTATTTCCAAGATATTGAATTTTCGTCAATGAGTCGTCATTTTCATGGATTGAGAGTTATTTTTATCCATTGGGCGAGATTTTCGTTCATTTGGCAACATTTAAAAATGTCTCCAAGTGGGCGACATTCCGCCCAATCCGTCGCCAAAATCTCGCCAAGCGTCATGGACGGAGAAATAAGTTATTCTTACAGCAGATAAATGACGGTTTTCAAATACAAAAATATGACTCAAAGTATCTTTTCTCATGAATGGAACGAACTAGATCCACGAGAATGATGTCACCCAATGTAGCGCATGATATTACATATGAAAAGTGGACATGTTTCTCAACAGTTAATATTTTTCTTTCATTTATGGGATTTGTTAATACATTTATTTGAAAAATGTGCAATATCTCGAGAACGGTTTCTTCTAGCATTTTAAAGTTTATGTCAATCGTTTTCTAAGAAAAAATGATATAAGAAATGTCTATTTGCGTCAATTTATTAAAGGTTTTGATTTTTTGATGATTTTTTCAAATTTTCACTCGAAAATTTAGGGGGTTTTGAACATTCGATTGTGTTTAAAACCAATAGGCTTCCAGTATCCACGAATTGTCATTTTTGTACCCAATTTCATTCGAATCGCTCCATTCATTCGTGAGATATCGTCTCCACAGACTCACTAACACACACACACACCCATTACCTGAAAAATATCCGATTCGTAATTAGGGATGCTTGAAACGTGCTCTCCCGTCGAAAACTCGAATTCGAATATTCGACCCCGTCACAATATTTTCTCATACATTATACTATGTATATAAGGAAAGTAAAAATTGCATCCCCGCCATTTTTCATAACAATGATTGAAACTATTAAGTCTCGTGAACATTGAGTAGCCATCAATGTATGTTATATGTCCAATTGTGTTCTATGCTGCCATATTGAAAAAATATAAAATTTCGAACATATTTTGGAGTTTTCGCTCAAATTAAAAAAATTCTATCTAGTTCTAGATTTTTCGATTGCAGAGCTGGATACAAAGTTTCCTAAATATCCAATACCATTTGTGGCAGATATCGTGCACGCAACAAATTGACCACAGACATACAGACGGACGGACATCCCTTTAAAAATAGTCAAAACTTGTTCCGGAGGTCCTAAAACATATAATGGCACCCAAATTTCGAATTCGAAAATTTTCGTGAAAACAATACTTTCTCTGTACTATAATGATATCGTAAGAGAAACTAAAAAATCTAAAATCATGTTTTTGGCGGATTTCCAGCTTTTGAACAGCTAGGATCATGAATCGAACATACGATATCTCTCAAATATGAGTTATAATTTTATCAATCTGAAATAATGAAACATCTCCAGCGAACGTCGGGGGACGTTTCTCGGCGAATGAGCCATAGTGCACGATCGGGTCAATAAATAAATATAAAATAACACGCCCCACACATAGTTATACATCGTTCTCTTCCCCCTTTTTGCGCCCCCCCCCCCCCCCTCAGACTTATCCGTCTTTCGAACTGTCGTCGTGAAGAATTTCAGCAATTATAACGAATGCTCGGTGGTGTACAGAACGTTCGAATCGTCTGCTCGTTGCAAAAAGAATCCATCATGCTCAAGTCCGGTGGGGAATGAGGGGGGGGGGGGGGGCTTTCTTCCTCATGCGTAGGTTGTAATAGAACACTTTGGGCCGTGTAAAGAATTCCAACATCGTCTACATAGATAAAAAAAACTGAAATTTTCGGTTTTAACGAGAATAAGTGCATAATATAGGGTTTTCATTCAATTCTGAGGTCTCAAATCCGTGAAAATTGTCACTTTAACGCATTCGCTGCGCGAAATTGAAGAGATTTGGATGGGAAAATTATTTTTTGGAAATATGCATGGTCGTGCTGCAAGCGGACACACACACACACACAGACGTCACCCTAAAAATTTAAGGATAAGGAAAGTTTTAAATGCCAAGCTGTGGTTCCCCTTCTTTCTCCTAATAACAAATTTAAGTTTTATATTAGTAGCACTAAATGTACAGTAGGTATACGGTTGGCTGCCCATGCTCCGGACATTAAAAATGATAAACAGTCCACTGTTCTTGCCCAACCTGTGGTTAAAGATAACTGTTAACCCCTTTCCGAAAAATCATTTCTTTTGATGAGTTGTAATAAACCCGTTCTACTTTACTGTATGAATCCCTGTTTATTTATCTATATCGTAATTCTATATGTAATTTTGAGCCTGTGCATGTTTTGAGCTCAGCTTGGTGACTCGCTCTCGATTCCATGCGCGTCAAACCGTTACAATGTTATCTTCAGATTTCAATATTAACTGCTTGTAATTTATGCTTAATATGGAACTTGACAATTTGTCCTTCTAATTTGTATTATTAGCGTTCAATTTAATTTTCTTGTTCGTATTTTATATATGGATGTATTAGTGTGTTTTTTGTTTTTTGTAATGATGACGATTATTATATCCAAATTTGGTCTACCAATGTGGATGGTATTTAAGCATGTTGTTTTCGAATTTCATTTAATGCCACTGAGGAAGGGTATAAAGATGCTCGAAAGCGCTCTGGCTTTTAATTTTTAATTTCCTTATATACATATATTGTATAAAGTATTGTGACGGGGTCGAAAATTCAAATTCGAGTTTTCGACGGAAGAGCACATTTCAAGCATCCCTGAACACGAATTAGACGTTTTTGAGACGATGTCTGTGTGTGAAAGTATGTGTGTGTGTATGTATCAGTGAGTCTGTGGAGACGATATCTCACGAACGAATGGAGCGATTCGAATGAAATTTGGTACAAAAATTACAATCCGTGAATACTGGAAGCCCACTGTTTTTAAACACACTCGAATGTTCAGAACCCGCTAAATTTACGAGTGAAATTTTGAAAAATTCATAAAAAAATCAAAATCTTTAATACAGTTACGCAAATAAACATTTCTCATATAATTTTTCCTTAGAAAACGATTGACATAAACTTTAGAACGCTAGCATGAACCGTTCTCGAGATATTTTTTAAATAAATTTATAAAAAATCCCATAAATTAAAAAACTGTTGAAAAACATGTTCACTTTTCATATGTAATATCATGCGATAAATTAGGTAACATCATTCTCGTGGATCTAGCTCGTTCCATTCACGGGAAAAGATACTTTGAGTAATACTTTTGTATTTGAACGGTAATCTGCTACAAAAGCAACTTATTTCTCCGTCCATAACACTTGACGAGATTTTGGCGACGAATTTGGTGGAATGTCACCCACTTGGCGACTTTTTTAAATGGTGCAAAATTAACGAAAATCTCGCCAAATGGATAAAAATGGCGCTAAATCAATGAAAATGACGACTCATTGACGAAACGTCAATATCTTGGAAAAAATATAAGTATCCACTATAAGAATAACCTATTTTCTTTTATTATAAAAGTAGTAAATTCATTGCATTATATAAGGAAGGTCTTGTGCTGCCCACATCAGATTCTTATATATACGTACGTCTATAGGAGGTTTATTAAAATACTATGACTTTTTAAAATCTAAAGATCTGTCGTTAATTTACTACTTAATCGTTTTATTATCGTATGACGTGACGTGCTACCACTCTTAGTACACTAAAAATAGTTTATTCTTGTTCTTGTGTACTTGAAACAAATAGATCTTTTAAAAACTCGAGTTGGCATTTTCGATACGATTCCAATACTTTCCCTATACCTTGACATAATATAATAGAGAAAATAAAATAGGTTTTTTAAACTCTAACTATATTTCCTACCCTGTTTAAACGATTCATGCAACGGAGTAAAAATGGTGCGATAAAAACATTTGCTACCATTTCGGCGAATTCGCTTTCATGTATGTTTGTTTAAAAAACTTTATTTATTAGTTTTGCACATTGGTTTACAAAAGGGAACAGAATGTTTTATTCTTCTGATTTGTCTGAGCAGATAAATTTGTAGAGCGAAAACAGATAGTTTTGGGCTTTTTATTTGTTTTATAAAAGAATTAAATTAAATTTATAAATATATATATATATATATATATATATATATATATATATATATATATATATATATATATATATTTAAGGCGATATGAATGCGTTTAAAATTTGCAAATATTTTAATTCAAGAGCAACGTCGAGTGTATCTGCTAGTGCATGTATAAATCAGGATGGGTCCAATCTGGGGAAAACAATACCCAGACTGAGTGGGTTTTATTACAATATTTTATAGACCCTTCTTATCCTCCCCAACAAAGTTGCCTTTAACTCTAAGAAATTCTTTACTTTTGTAATATTAGTAATAATTTATCATTATTTCCAAAGAGTAATCAAAGCGTAGTCAGAATCTGGGAGGGGGTGCATATGGGTAGGGGCTGCGCTGCTTTTTTCGTCATGACCCCTCTTTGCCTACGCCACTGATAGTGATTAATCTCCTTTCTCTCGCTATGCATACATTCAATGGTTTGACACCTTTAAATGCCAATGCATACTTTTGTTTTTAACACTTTACAACATAGTTGAAAAGTGTTTATGACTTTCTTCATTCTGTCTGTCTGTCTGTCCGTTCGCACGATAGTAGTAAAGAAAGGGGCGTTCACCAACAGAGGAAGAGCAGTGAAGAGCGAAGAGCAAAATGGCCGCCATCTTGGATTTTCGTAATCCTGGACGGGGGTGTAAAAGGGGGGGGGGAAATGAAAAAAGGTGGGGGGTGAAAATTTTTAGAAACTTTTTGTCGGGTGGCAACGATGTCGTAGTCTTGTACGAGGGGTTGAGGGGGAAATAAATTTTTTTCAATGAGATTTTTCTAAGTATGGGAGAAACTATTTTCGGGATGGCAACACCTTCTCTTCACTCTTAATTGAAGAGCAGTGCCATAAGCGTCCCCTAGCGGCGAAAAGTGGAACTATCAAGATGGAACTTAGAAATATTTTTCTGTTTCGGTTGTCATAGCAACACCTGTGGCAGATAAATTTTTTGAGGGTGGCAACACCTTCTCTTCACTCTCAATTGAAGAGCAGTGCCATCAGCGCCCCCTAGCGGTAGAAAGGAGAATTAAAATTGGGATTTTTCTGATAATTGGGATTTTATTTTTTTTATTTTTCTAAATGAATTAATTAAGTACGAAATATTCGCATTTTTTTTTTCTTTTTTTAAAATGAATGAAAGGTGTTAATGAGGATAATGAAATAAAGTGATTAAGTATATCAAGAACATGTTATTACATGTCGAGGACATACCAAGGGTGTACCAAAGGGATATGCTGAAGACATGCCAAGGTCCTACACTATCCCTCCGCCTTCTAAGAAAAGAGTGCTTTTCCTATTCGCGGTTACGAAGTGAACTGCGAGAATCTTGTAGCGTGAGATACTTGAAAATATCGTATGATGAGGGGTATGCCAGGAGCATCGAACATTTCTGTACTTACTTGAATTTTACACGTTTGTAATTTTTTTTCAAAAAATGTGGTAATGGGAAAAATTAACATTTTGTTAAAATGTTCCAAAACCGTAAAATAGTAACAAAAAATGTGGTAATGGGCAAAATTAACATTTTGCGTCTTTTTTTTGAAAATGTTAATTTCTCTATGGGAATTAACATGGGTTTTCACACTTTTGTAATTTTTTTTCCAAAAATGTGGTAATGGGAAAAATTAACTTTTTGCACAAAATGTCTCCAAAACGTAAAAAAGTAACAAAAAATGTGGTAATGGGCAAAATTAACATTTTGCGATTTTTTTTCAAAATTCCAATTTCTCTATGGGAATTAACATGGGTTTTCGCACTTTTGTAATTTTTTTTACAAAAAAATGTGCGTTTTTACAAAAATGTCACTAAAAATGTGGTAATGGGCAAAATTAACATTTCGCACAAAATGTTGCAAAAACGTCAAAAAACAACAAAAATGTGTGTTTTTTACAAAAATGTGTTAAAAAAGCGTGTTTTTAGAGTAGCAGAATCTCTAGAATCTCGGGGGTTTAAGGGGGGTGTTTCCCCAACCGGTCTTGGAGTTTAAAAAATAAATATTTTCAATAATCGTGAAAGTGTCTAAAATACTTGAGTGTTATGAATCTCACAAGTTAATTAAAGGGTGATAATTAAATTAGTGTTAGGAATCGTGTATTCATTTAAGTCTTAAATTCAAATAATAGCAGATACCAATGTCTGTATATATATGTTTTTACAAGTGTACTACTACCATAGGGGTATCTTTCAATCTTAACATGTTTTAAAAACCGCAGAGTGCATTAAATCACGATGACAGATCTACCCCTCCCCACCTCACGTGAATGCGGATAGTTACATCGTATGGTCAGTGCGGGAAAGATGGGATACTACTATCAGAGCGTGGTTCTGTACCAGGCTATAACTCGAGGCTATTTGCCGCGTTGAGTTGGGTCGACTGAACTGCTCTCGCTGCTATTGTTAACATCTGTGGTGGAGGATAGCTTTTACGGGCTCATAGAATGCTTGTGTTGTTAGATTAAAAAGACACCACTAAATATCATTGTATTCTCAGCTGGGAGAGGCTCTTTTAAAGAAGTTCTTATTAAATTTTAACATGTTTTAAAAAGAATCTTTCATTCATTAGTGTTATGAATCTCGCAAGTTAATTAAAGGATGTTAATTAAATTAATTGATTAAGTATTGAATGTCTATATACCAGGAGCATGTCAAAGACATGTCAAGGGGTATGTCAAAGCGTACCAAGGGTGTACCAAAGGAGTGTGCTGAAGGCATACCAAGATCATCGTTCCTACACTATCCCTCCGCTATATCGCGGTTACGAAGTGAACTGCGGGAATATCGTATGAAGAGATACTTGAGAATCTTGTATGATGAGGGGAAATAATATATCTGTACTTACTTGAATTTTACACGTTTGTAATTTTTTTTTTTCTAAAAAAATGTGGTAATGGGAAAAATTAACATTTTGTTAAAATGTTCCAAAACCGTAAAAAAGTAACAAAAAATGTGGTAATGGGCAAAATTAACATTTTGCGTCTTTTTTTTGAAAATGTTAATTTCTCTATGGGAATTAACATGGGTTTTCACACTTTTGTCATTTTTTTTCAAAAAATGTGGTAATGGGAAAAATTAACTTTTTGCATAAAATGTCTCAAAAACGTAAAAAAGTAACAAAAAATGTGGTAATGGGCAAAATTAACATTTTTGCGATTTTCTTCAAAATGCCAATTTCTCTATGGGAATTAACATGGGTTTTCGCACTTTTGTAATTTTTTTACAAAAAAATGTGCGTTTTTACAAAAATGGTACTAAAAATGTGGTAATGGGAAAAATTAACTTTTTGCACAAAATGTTGCAAAAACGTAAAAAAAACAACAAAAATGTGTGTTTTTTACAAAAATGTGATAAAAAAGCGTGTTTTTAGAGTAGCAGAATCTCGAGAATCTCGGGAATTGGGTGTATGAGTGGGGGTGTGTTTCCTCAACCATTTCGGTCTTGGATTTCAAAATTTAAAACACATATAGCTTTCTGAGGGAGTGAGAAACGCCTAATATGCTGATACATATGACACACGCGCTCAGCACAAATCGATAGAAATAAATGGTGAGATAGTTTTTAAAGACGAGACTTTGAAATTGTTTTCGATAAATAAGGTATTTGAGGTTATTTAACGTGTGAATGAACGATACATGCCAATAAAATGAGGAACTAGGCTAAGTTTACAAGTATAGGACTTTAAAGTTTTGATGTTTTAGGGCTAGAACTTAAATTTATAATTAAACATGATTTATACTAACTACTGCAAAGGGAGAAATGCATAGCGAAAGGGGTTATGTGTATATATATATATATATATATAATACATATAACCAACACCCACCGGTGGAATGCAGATCTAAGATAGTATTTTTAGGAGAAGACATGAGATTCTTAAGTAAATGGAGTATTTAGAGGCATTTAAAGAGATATAAACATATGATAAGGTAGCATCCATAATACGCACAACTAATATAGGACAGCGAAAGGAAAACTTTAGTATTGTTTAGAGACCGAACTTCAAATATGTAAGTAAATGTAGATGTTTGGGAAATTTTTAATGAACTATGTGCGATACACATGTCTCCGATCGCAGTGGTGGAAAAGTGATACCGGAGCAGTTTTTAAAGATGTGACTTTAACTTTTTTCAATTAAGTGAAGAATCTACTAAATATTAGAGGGTGCTAGCGCTTACCGAGGGTTTTATGTATAATACACATAAGTAGCATATAACATTAGGAAGGGGATATTACAAAAAAATATAGGACCTTATATTTTCAATCAAGATAGGACCTTATATTTTTGTAACTAAATGAGATATCAAGAAACATTTAAAGGGGATGAAAACATCTAATGAGGCGGAATGGGGGGTGTACTTACCCAAGATACCCAGCACTGAAATTATTCACTAAGATAAATTTTTTTTAAAGTAAAGACTTTAGAAGTTTCACATAAAAGGCAATTTATACTAGTTTTTAAAGAAATGAAAACGCCCAGCGAGATGACTTAGAATGAATACAACGCCGATATATATAACAGTAAAAAGAAAACTTAAATATTGTTTAAAGACTGCACTTCAAATTTCAAAGTAAATGTGCATACCCAGAGACTTTTAATGGACTAGTATAATACACATACTCGATAGAACAGCTAAATGACGAACTAAGAATAATTTATAAGTATGTAACTTTGGATTTTTTTTTTTTTAGTTAAATAGGGAATTTCTACTCATTTTTAAAGCTATACTAAAGGATGTACAACAAATTTTTAGAAGGGACTTAGGGAATTTGCTAGCTAAATAGGGATTTCCACTACTTTTTAAAGGGATATAAAGACATACTAAAGGGTGTACAGCAAATTTTTAGAGGGGGCTTTGAGAATTTTTTAGCTAAATAGGGATTTCTACTAACTTTTAAGGAATAGAAACACGTACTGAAGAGTATAGAGCGTAATCATTACTAACACCTAGTGCTAAAATGAGGAATTAGAGTAATATTTAGAGGTGGGACTTTAGATTTTTAAGTAAATGTTATGTTTAAAAACTTTTAAAGTAGCGTAAATAACTACTAAGATGACATATGCGATACACATAGCCAATACATAGTTATTAAATAGGGAAAAGCTAAGATGCCTTTTTAGAATAACACCTAAAATTTTTTCTAACTAACCGCAATATATCAACACTTAAAGCGGACGAATACGAAGATTCAGACGGCATGTGCGATACACATCGCGGGCACATAATAGTTAAATGTTAATTTAAGTAAGTTTTTAAGGATAGAACTCTGAATTTTTAGGGTAAATGAGATGTTTAAGAACATTTAAAGAGTCAAAAACACCTAATAAGGCGGTATGAGATGATTTCATCATCATCAGATAACAGCGAAATGGGGATACTACAAATATCTTAAAGGGGAATCCTTAAAATTTCTAAGTAAATAACCTTTAAAGGGGTGAAAAATATATAGTGAAGTTGTGTAGATAATACAGATCATCGACATTCTAAAACAGACAAGACATGTCTATACAAGATAAAAAAAATGTTGTACGTTAATATAAACATACATTATTCTATGTAGCAATGTAATACATACCCCAAGATTTATATAAAGTAATTGCGAATACATTATACCAATCCCATCAGAAATCAGCTAAAATAATAAAATTACCAAGCTGAATAATATATCTAGGTACTAAAACCCCAACAAACTACATTAAATTGATAAAAATCTTAACTAAATAAAATAATGAAGCTGTAACATACTATAAAAATACTAAGTTTAATAAAATAATAGAATAAAATCATATTAAAGCAAGTACTTACATGTTCAATCCGACTCAAAATGCTACATTAGGTGTAGGCCGATGAATAATGACAGATATAACATCTCCAGCTTTACCAACTTAAACCGACATATTCGCAGAGCAACTTGAAACGCGTCTTGACAGCACGAAATCCACAGCAGAAGTGATAAAATCGATACTTCAACGACACCCCCTACACGACAAGGTCACATCAAGGTCATATCAGGGTTACAGTTAAACTATGGTATAAAATAGAATCACATGTTAAAAAATAATAGATTTTAGTAAAATAATTAAAGAAAATCCCTCTGTGATTATGAATGACCTGTCTATATTTACCGTGTGTGTGTGTGCGTGTGCGTATGTGTGTGTGTGTGTGTGTGTGTGTGTGTGTGTAATTATACCTTAAAAAGCTATATATCTGTAGTATCCCAACGGATACTAATATTTGTTTTACACATTTAGTTAAAACTTTTTTTAATTACACTTAAAATAAGTGCAACTGAAATAAAGTTTTAACTAAATGTGTAAAACAAATATTAGTATCCGTTGGGATACTACAGATATATAGCTTTTTAAGGTATAATTACACACACACACACACACACATACGCACACGCACACACACACGGTAAATATAGACAGGTCATTCATAATCACAGAGGAATTTTCTTTAATTATTTTACTAAAATCTATTATTTTTTAACATGTGATTCTATTTTATACCATAGTTTAACTGTAACCCTGATATGACCTTGATGTGACCTTGTCGTGTAGGGGGTGTCGTTGAAGTATCGATTTTATCACTTCTGCTGTGGATTTCGTGCTGTCAAGACGCGTTTCAAGTTGCTCTGCGAATATGTCGGTTTAAGTTGGTAAAGCTGGAGATGTTATATCTGTCATTATTCATCGGCCTACACCTAATGTAGCATTTTGAGTCGGATTGAACATGTAAGTACTTGCTTTAATATGATTTTATTCTATTATTTTATTAAACTTAGTATTTTTATAGTATGTTACAGCTTCATTATTTTATTTAGTTAAGATTTTTATCAATTTAATGTAGTTTGTTGGGGTTTTAGTACCTAGATATATTATTCAGCTTGGTAATTTTATTATTTTAGCTGATTTCTGATGGGATTGGTATAATGTATTCGCAATTACTTTATATAAATCTTGGGGTATGTATTACATTGCTACATAGAATAATGTATGTTTATATTAACGTACAACATTTTTTTTATCTTGTATAGACATGTCTTGTCTGTTTTAGAATGTCGATGATCTGTATTATCTACACAACTTCACTATATATTTTTCACCCCTTTAAAGGTTATTTACTTAGAAATTTTAAGGATTCCCCTTTAAGATATTTGTAGTATCCCCATTTCGCTGTTATCTGATGATGATGAAATCATCTCATACCGCCTTATTAGGTGTTTTTGACTCTTTAAATGTTCTTAAACATCTCATTTACCCTAAAAATTCAGAGTTCTATCCTTAAAAACTTACTTAAATTAACATTTAACTATTATGTGCCCGCGATGTGTATCGCACATGCCGTCTGAATCTTCGTATTCGTCCGCTTTAAGTGTTGATATATTGCGGTTAGTTAGAAAAAATTTTAGGTGTTATTCTAAAAAGGCATCTTAGCTTTTCCCTATTTAATAACTATGTATTGGCTATGTGTATCGCATATGTCATCTTAGTAGTTATTTACGCTACTTTAAAAGTTTTTAAACATAACATTTACTTAAAAATCTAAAGTCCCACCTCTAAATATTACTCTAATTCCTCATTTTAGCACTAGGTGTTAGTAATGATTACGCTCTATACTCTTCAGTACGTGTTTCTATTCCTTAAAAGTTAGTAGAAATCCCTATTTAGCTAAAAAATTCTCAAAGCCCCCTCTAAAAATTTGCTGTACACCCTTTAGTATGTCTTTATATCCCTTTAAAAAGTAGTGGAAATCCCTATTTAGCTAGCAAATTCCCTAAGTCCCTTCTAAAAATTTGTTGTACATCCTTTAGTATAGCTTTAAAAATGAGTAGAAATTCCCTATTTAACTAAAAAAAAAAAAATCCAAAGTTACATACTTATAAATTATTCTTAGTTCGTCATTTAGCTGTTCTATCGAGTATGTGTATTATACTAGTCCATTAAAAGTCTCTGGGTATGCACATTTACTTTGAAATTTGAAGTGCAGTCTTTAAACAATATTTAAGTTTTCTTTTTACTGTTATATATATCGGCGTTGTATTCATTCTAAGTCATCTCGCTGGGCGTTTTCATTTCTTTAAAAACTAGTATAAATTGCCTTTTATGTGAAACTTCTAAAGTCTTTACTTTAAAAAAAATTTATCTTAGTGAATAATTTCAGTGCTGGGTATCTTGGGTAAGTACACCCCCCATTCCGCCTCATTAGATGTTTTCATCCCCTTTAAATGTTTCTTGATATCTCATTTAGTTACAAAAATATAAGGTCCTATCTTGATTGAAAATATAAGGTCCTATATTTTTTTGTAATATCCCCTTCCTAATGTTATATGCTACTTATGTGTATTATACATAAAACCCTCGGTAAGCGCTAGCACCCTCTAATATTTAGTAGATTCTTCACTTAATTGAAAAAAGTTAAAGTCACATCTTTAAAAACTGCTCCGGTATCACTTTTCCACCACTGCGATCGGAGACATGTGTATCGCACATAGTTCATTAAAAATTTCCCAAACATCTACATTTACTTACATATTTGAAGTTCGGTCTCTAAACAATACTAAAGTTTTCCTTTCGCTGTCCTATATTAGTTGTGCGTATTATGGATGCTACCTTATCATATGTTTATATCTCTTTAAATGCCTCTAAATACTCCATTTACTTAAGAATCTCATGTCTTCTCCTAAAAATACTATCTTAGATCTGCATTCCACCGGTGGGTGTTGGTTATATGTATTATATATATATATATATATATACACATAACCCCTTTCGCTATGCATTTCTCCCTTTGCAGTAGTTAGTATAAATCATGTTTAATTATAAATTTAAGTTCTAGCCCTAAAACATCAAAACTTTAAAGTCCTATACTTGTAAACTTAGCCTAGTTCCTCATTTTATTGGCATGTATCGTTCATTCACACGTTAAATAACCTCAAATACCTTATTTATCGAAAACAATTTCAAAGTCTCGTCTTTAAAAACTATCTCACCATTTATTTCTATCGATTTGTGCTGAGCGCGTGTGTCATATGTATCAGCATATTAGGCGTTTCTCACTCCCTCAGAAAGCTATATGTGTTTTAAATTTTGAAATCCAAGACCGAAATGGTTGAGGAAACACACCCCCACTCATACACCCAATTCCCGAGATTCTCGAGATTCTGCTACTCTAAAAACACGCTTTTTTATCACATTTTTGTAAAAAACACACATTTTTGTTGTTTTTTTTACGTTTTTGCAACATTTTGTGCAAAAAGTTAATTTTTCCCATTACCACATTTTTAGTACCATTTTTGTAAAAACGCACATTTTTTTGTAAAAAAATTACAAAAGTGCGAAAACCCATGTTAATTCCCATAGAGAAATTGGCATTTTGAAGAAAATCGCAAAAATGTTAATTTTGCCCATTACCACATTTTTTGTTACTTTTTTACGTTTTTGAGACATTTTATGCAAAAAGTTAATTTTTCCCATTACCACATTTTTTGAAAAAAAATGACAAAAGTGTGAAAACCCATGTTAATTCCCATAGAGAAATTAACATTTTCAAAAAAAAGACGCAAAATGTTAATTTTGCCCATTACCACATTTTTTGTTACTTTTTTACGGTTTTGGAACATTTTAACAAAATGTTAATTTTTCCCATTACCACATTTTTTTAGAAAAAAAAAAATTACAAACGTGTAAAATTCAAGTAAGTACAGATATATTATTTCCCCTCATCATACAAGATTCTCAAGTATCTCTTCATACGATATTCCCGCAGTTCACTTCGTAACCGCGATATAGCGGAGGGATAGTGTAGGAACGATGATCTTGGTATGCCTTCAGCACACTCCTTTGGTACACCCTTGGTACGCTTTGACATACCCCTTGACATGTCTTTGACATGCTCCTGGTATATAGACATTCAATACTTAATCAATTAATTTAATTAACATCCTTTAATTAACTTGCGAGATTCATAACACTAATGAATGAAAGATTCTTTTTAAAACATGTTAAAATTTAATAAGAACTTCTTTAAAAGAGCCTCTCCCAGCTGAGAATACAATGATATTTAGTGGTGTCTTTTTAATCTAACAACACAAGCATTCTATGAGCCCGTAAAAGCTATCCTCCACCACAGATGTTAACAATAGCAGCGAGAGCAGTTCAGTCGACCCAACTCAACGCGGCAAATAGCCTCGAGTTATAGCCTGGTACAGAACCACGCTCTGATAGTAGTATCCCATCTTTCCCGCACTGACCATACGATGTAACTATCCGCATTCACGTGAGGTGGGGAGGGGTAGATCTGTCATCGTGATTTAATGCACTCTGCGGTTTTTAAAACATGTTAAGATTGAAAGATACCCCTATGGTAGTAGTACACTTGTAAAAACATATATATACAGACATTGGTATCTGCTATTATTTGAATTTAAGACTTAAATGAATACACGATTCCTAACACTAATTTAATTATCACCCTTTAATTAACTTGTGAGATTCATAACACTCAAGTATTTTAGACACTTTCACGATTATTGAAAATATTTATTTTTTAAACTCCAAGACCGGTTGGGGAAACACCCCCCTTAAACCCCCGAGATTCTAGAGATTCTGCTACTCTAAAAACACGCTTTTTTAACACATTTTTGTAAAAAACACACATTTTTGTTGTTTTTTGACGTTTTTGCAACATTTTGTGCGAAATGTTAATTTTGCCCATTACCACATTTTTAGTGACATTTTTGTAAAAACGCACATTTTTTTGTAAAAAAAATTACAAAAGTGCGAAAACCCATGTTAATTCCCATAGAGAAATTGGAATTTTGAAAAAAAATCGCAAAATGTTAATTTTGCCCATTACCACATTTTTTGTTACTTTTTTACGTTTTGGAGACATTTTGTGCAAAAAGTTAATTTTTCCCATTACCACATTTTTGGAAAAAAAATTACAAAAGTGTGAAAACCCATGTTAATTCCCATAGAGAAATTAACATTTTCAAAAAAAAGACGCAAAATGTTAATTTTGCCCATTACCACATTTTTTGTTACTATTTTACGGTTTTGGAACATTTTAACAAAATGTTAATTTTTCCCATTACCACATTTTTTGAAAAAAAATTACAAACGTGTAAAATTCAAGTAAGTACAGAAATGTTCGATGCTCCTGGCATACCCCTCATCATACGATATTTTCAAGTATCTCACGCTACAAGATTCTCGCAGTTCACTTCGTAACCGCGAATAGGAAAAGCACTCTTTTCTTAGAAGGCGGAGGGATAGTGTAGGACCTTGGCATGTCTTCAGCATATCCCTTTGGTACACCCTTGGTATGTCCTCGACATGTAATAACATGTTCTTGATATACTTAATCACTTTATTTCATTATCCTCATTAACACCTTTCATTCATTTTAAAAAAAGAAAAAAAAAAAATGCGAATATTTCGTACTTAATTAATTCATTTAGAAAAATAAAAAAAATAAAATCCCAATTATCAGAAAAATCCCAATTTTAATTCTCCTTTCTACCGCTAGGGGGCGCTGATGGCACTGCTCTTCAATTGAGAGTGAAGAGAAGGTGTTGCCACCCTCAAAAAATTTATCTGCCACAGGTGTTGCTATGACAACCGAAACAGAAAAATATTTCTAAGTTCCATCTTGATAGTTCCACTTTTCGCCGCTAGGGGACGCTTATGGCACTGCTCTTCAATTAAGAGTGAAGAGAAGGTGTTGCCATCCCGAAAATAGTTTCTCCCATACTTAGAAAAATCTCATTGAAAAAAATTTATTTCCCCCTCAACCCCTCGTACAAGACTACGACATCGTTGCCACCCGACAAAAAGTTTCTAAAAATTTTCACCCCCCACCTTTTTTCATTTCCCCCCCCCCTTTTACACCCCCGTCCAGGATTACGAAAATCCAAGATGGCGGCCATTTTGCTCTTCGCTCTTCACTGCTCTTCCTCTGTTGGTGAACGCCCCTTTCTTTACTACTCACGATCACTGCTGTAGAAATGACTACGTATATCAAAATTAAATTTTAGTATGTTGTTGAGACGGTGTGTGGGACCTATGAGAATATAAAGGAATAATATCACCCAATTAGTTTTGGATGGAACCCGGGTTGAAAAAGTTATATACATTGAACCTTATGGGACCTCACTTCCCAAACAATAAAATTCACATATTGCTTCGAAAATTTTAGAAAATATTCAAATTATCCAATAAAATATATAAAAAAAAATTTCAGCAAAATAAGTTCGGTAGTTTTTAAATAAAAATTAAACTTCAAAACTAATTGGGTGATATTATTCCTTTACATTCCCATAGGTCCCACACACCGTCTCAACAACATACTAAATGTGGCGAACCTCAAAATAAAATAGGGCTTCCATCATTTTTTCCAATCTAAAAATCGTGATTTTTAAAGTTCTTTTAAATTTATATTGAGTGCTGCATCCGTCCTAAAACCGCTTTATTTCTGCGTATTTTCTGTGCATCTCTATTCTGCGCCAACGAAATGACAATATTATTTTTGAGTTTAAATGATCTTCCAACTTTGATTATTTTTACAACAAAGCCTAATTTTACTGGATGCAGAATGTAAACAAGTGATTGCAAGATGAGTTGTATAAGAATGGCTAAATTTTTCTCAGGCAAAAGTATTTAACTCTGGAGACTGGAATAAAAGTGTATGAATGAAATAGTCACTGCTTTTACACAGAGAGCCAGACGATTTATATTTCAATGATGTCATTTGTATTAAGTTCATTTTTTTCGACGAAATTTAAAGTTTTCAAGTAAAATAAATCATTGTAGTACTGTCATCATTTAAAATATATCGCATTTTAGAGATGTTTAAAAAATTGCATTGCAGTTGGTGAGTGTTTCATAATCAATGCTTTATGCATGATTGATCTTTATTGTTTAAAATAAACTTACTGATAAAGAGTTGGTCCTGTCAACGCAGGCAATCTTGGTGTGTCTGACGTTATCAAATTGAGAATAATCCAATTAGAAAAGTTTGCTCTTTCGATTTCATTTCCAATATAAATATGAAAATATTATATGTTTTAGTATATTAAAAGTAAAAAAAACCTCCCTCACATTTCCTTATATACATTGGAGATAACTTTCCTTAAATACATTGTATAGGAATAGTATTGGGACGGAGTCGAAAACATTAATTCGAGTTTCCGACGAAAGAGCACGTTTCAAGCATCCCTCAACTCGAATGGATCGTTTCTAAAATAATGTCTGTGTGTGCGCGCGCGCGCGTGTGTGTGTGTGCGTGTGTGTGTGAGAGAGAGAGAAAGAGAGAGTGTGTGTGTGGAGACGATATCTTACGAACGAATAGAGAGCTTCGAAAAACATTCGATACAAAAATTACAATCAGTAAATGCTGTTGTCCCACAAACCGTCTCAACAACAAGTCATTTTTATGGCAGTTATCATGTGAACGGACAGACAGACAGACCGAATGAACAAAGTTATTATCATTTTTCAACTATATTGGAAAGTGTTAACAAGCGAATCAAGTAAAATGGAACGAATTCAAGTTAAGAATTATAGACAGCAAATAAACTGACGATATTTAAAAGAATAGGCTGTTCACGAATCAATCGTTTCTAAAATAATTTACAGTCAACGAACGAATCACATCTAAAAGAATGGATAGTAAACGAACGAATCACATCTAAAAGAATGGATAGTAAACGAACGAATCACATCTAAAAGAATGGATAGTAAACGAACGAATCACATCTAAAAAATGGATAGTAAACGAATGAATCACATCTAAAAGAATGAATAGTAAACGAACGAATCACATCTAAAAGAATGGATAGTAAACGAACGAATCACATCTAAAAAATGGATATTAAACGAATGAATCATATCTAAAAGAATGAATAGTAAACGAACGAATCACATCTAAAAGAATGGATAGTAAACGAACGAATCACATCTAAAAGAATGGATAGTAAACGAACGAATCACATCTAAAAGAATGGATAGTAAACGAATGAATCACATCTAAAAGAATGGGAACTCAAGGAACGAATCCCATCAGATATCAACAGTCATCTTTTGTGAGATTATCTTTAAGACTGTACATTCTTTGGGACATAAACGGAGTGATGTAAAAACATCCTGTGAAGTTTCTAACGGGTAGATTACTAGAACATGCCCTCCCCCCCCCCCCCCTCCTATTTCAATCTTGACGTCTAAGAGGATTAAGCCAGAAACGGACGTCACTTTTTGTAGGAGCGTTACAAATCCAACGTTTTTTTTTCCCCCTTGCTGTTTAGGTTTGAACAGCGCGTGTGTTGGGGGAGAACAGCTTCAAAATAAGGAGACTGATTCATCTAGAGCAATGGTTCTTAAAATGTTAAGTCTCACGATTTCCTTTTACACCTGAAAGTTACAGGCGACCTCCACACCTGGGCTGTAACGGATGACCAACAAACAAATTGGCTGATCTCTACATTCTCACACCAGAATTCATTTTTTTTTCTTAATTTTACAAGAATTTTTTTGAAAAATCGGTATCAGGGGGTCCAAACGATAATAACTGGGAGTCCAGTGTTTAGCGCTCGGAGATTGCACAAGCAAGACTCGAGTTCGATTCCTGCCTCTGCCCAAACTGCCACTGTGTTCACGCGGAGTACGATCGCGTTAAACATGTGGATCCGTAAGTCCTTCCGAGAGGTGGGTGGTAGGGAAAAGAGGGTACGGTCCTTGTGGATGACTCCCCCACTGGGTTTGAATCTAAATAGGGTTGCACTTCCCGGACGTCCAACCAGATATTTTACACTATCGGGTAGGTCGGACGGTCTGGGTCGAATACAAACAAATGATAACAACTATAGCGTGGTACCCTTCACTTTAAAGGACTTGAAAAATATTTCGATTGACACCATACTCAACGGGGGGAGGGGGTGTAACTTGCTCCCCGAGGGGAGCTAGTGACGTCATGAGTACCGCGGTTATCTTTCACAGCAATAATTGAAACTATTAAGTTTCGTGGTCATTGAACCATAAATAAACTATTTTATGCATGAGTCCAATTTAGTCTTACACTGCATGTTAAAAAAATGTAAGTTTACGCTCGAATTAAAAAAAAATTCTATCTAGTTCTAGAATTTTTTTATAACAAAGCGAGAGCAGCTAGTCGTAGTATAATAGGGTTAATCTTATTCTTTTCATCGTAAAATATTACTTATAAAACAAGCATTTAATGGATATATTTGAGCATACGTAATTTTTTATTTTAGATTTTAACGATTTTTGTGGGTCATTTTGCAAAACTTACTTGTTTCGAATCGTACCCAAAACCGAACAGCCCCAGAGTTGCGCACGAGTGACTTACCTACCCAATGTTATGAAACTGGGTCCATTCGTTTTTGAGTTAGAATATACATACATTGCTCAGAAAGACTGACACACAAACATACGTAACGCTAAAAATAGTATTTTCGAATTCTAGAGGTCCCAAAACGTGTCGATCCGTCGAAAACTCGAGTTATGATTTTCGGCATGATTCCAATCCTTTCCCTATACATTTCCATGCATTGCAGGGAAAGTAACAAATAATAACTCGCATTCATCGATGAGCGAATGTCCATCGATCCATACGAGTTACTCGATCTCGGCGACTTTTGACCAGTCGTGTAAATTTCTTGAATATTGTACAGTTTAGTTAAATGCTTCAAAAGTGACTTCAATTTTTCGAGATCGTTCCACAGAGGGTATATAAGTGTATTATCCGCCACGCTTCACCGATTGCTGCATGCCTTATAACTCATAACTAATTAGATCGTAATATACCTTCTTGAATTCAAACGTGCATTGTTAGGGCCTGGTAATGCCAAAATGGGGCCCAAAACCTGGTGTTCATTCAAGGGCCCCCATACGCATACCAAACACATACGAAACATCGACACATAACATGTAAAGAGCCTCGCTGTCCCAACCGGGTTTACCGTTGGTTATAGGGGAAAGGTTTTACCGTTGAGCTACTGGGACGAAATATCAAGCTCTTATCGTGGAACCTCTGTAGCTCTGCAAACAAAGCTACAGAGGTTTAGGACCACAGCTCCAAAGACTCTTTTCTTAAGGAAAGGGGCTTAAAGTAAAACTTCCAAACGTAAGAGTAACATAAAAACTTTAAAGGATGTATAATATTTAAAACTATTAAAATGTTTTATAATTTAAAATAAAACTAATATAACCCGTTTTCAATCAATCAAAAAAATTATTTCTCCTTAAATTTTTAATCCCACACAAAATTTAGGGGCCCCTTAAAATTGCGAACCCAGGAATGCGGCTCCAGAGGCCCGTGCCCCTAGATCAGAATTTGCGTATTGTCGATGACGAAGGGCATTTTGAAAAGACTCCACACCAGATTCCTGCGCATGCGTTTACTCGATCATTCCTGAATAAAACATCCTTTCCTCTATAACCAACAAATGCTTTTTGTAACAGTTTTTTATTGTCAATTCCTACACATTGCAATCCACTTTATTCATCTATCTCGCACGGTTGCCGAGTTCCTTACCCCCACTTTTTAAATTCTCCGCAAGGGGAGCTGCATTCGATCGCGAACATTTTACCTAACGTGACACTCACGGACTTTTCCTTGCAAAATTATTGGGATGCTAGACTTTCTTAGGTACCCTGTATTGGAGCGGGGTAGCCCAGTAGTCAGAGCAGATGGATTGCACTTAGAAGAAAATAGTTCGATTCCTGATTCTGCTCAAACTAACCCTGTATGCATGTGGAGTACGGGCACGTTAAATAAATGGATCAGAAAGTCCTTCCGAGAGGTTGGTAGCAATGGAAGGTGGGTACAGTCCTTGTGAATGCTGTCCCCACTGGGTTGCGTTCTAAATTGAGTGACACTGTCCCGATCGTCCAAAGAGATACCGTACAATTTCGGGTAGGTCGGAGGGTCGGGGTCGAAATAAAGAAAGAGGGTAACCTTTACAGCGCACATACTATGTATTGTGATGAAAGAAAAAATTATTTATTTTTCAGAGCTCGTTATCTTAGATGACAACACCTTCAAAATAAGTTCTTGTATTATGAAAAGCGTGGAAAATAGATATAATATTTTTTTAAATAATTCATAGTCTCCTTTAAAACCCGCTCTTCTTTTCACCATACCGATAACAAAGCCCGATATCGCATCGTGCCCCAGCAAGGGCCTCTCGACCCACTTTCCTTGGGTGACCCCCCCAAGGCCAGCCGAATTTCAGAAATCGTGATTGCTGAACAAAAAAAAAAAAAAAATTCGATAGGAATCCCTCCCCCTCTTCAGAAGAGGTGGATTATGAAACTATAGCCTCGGTAGATACCGTTCCTCCAGCTCCAAAGAAAAGGGAAAAAAAAAATGCTGGGAGGCCTAAATTGAGGAAGACATTTTTGAGCAAGGTAGGAATTAGAGAATGCATCAGAATTTCAAGAAGAAACTAAAATTGAAGTATACTGTAAAACATATTGCAACCTTCGTTCATTTTTCTCAGCTACTTTGTTGATTATTTCGACAAACTACCAGAACAGCCGCAACGACAGGCATTCATAAAAATTCCAGCTTCATTTCTGAAATATTCAGCTAATGATCGTCTGTCGAGGCGTTATTTTTATATTTATATATATAATTTTACAAGCCCCTTTATTGCGTTGCTTTCACTGATGAATTTATCACATTTTATGACTTTTCTGCATTCTCTTATTTATATCTCACGTTTGGCAACAGTTGATTTCCCCTATTAACTCCTGCGAATGGCAACAGTAGTTTCGTCATTTATTCCTCGCTGCTCGTATTGATTGGACATGTGCTGTATTTTCGCAGGTATTTTTGTATTCCTATTTCATTTTTCAATATTTTAGCTTGTTGTCCAAGTAGAAAGAGTTTACAGATATTATCTAACCAACTCTTTCTTCAGAAATAAGATTTTTTTGTTCATTTTGAATAGATACTTGGACTTGAAAACGAATTTCTTCAAAATGAACACGTTTTAAGCCTAGTGCTTATCCACGTGTATTTCTTTAATGCTTGGTTATTATTCGTTCTTCAATTTTCGAATTCTCCCCATTGATATAAGTTGAATACATTTCGCTTGATGACTAGATATATGCATTTTATTCTCCTCTTGATTGGTAATTCTCTATTTTTTACATCCTTTTATGTTGTTAGCATTTTTTGCATTAAGGTTTTATGAGTTACAACTTCACTCTTTTCTATCATTGGAATTTCATATTATAATTTTATTATACAGGGTGTTCCAAAAAGCTTGAAACGTCCTTTAATTCTTTACCTGTTGGAGATAAGTGGGCAATGTAAATTGCAAACATGTTGAAAATAAGGTAGGAAATAAGACGACGTTAATGAAATACTCCTCCCATTCATTTTGAAAAAGTTACATTTTTAATATTTTTATACGACCCCCCTTAGACGAATTGGGTCAATCAGAAAATCTTTATTTTTAATGCAACAAGATCTTTAAAAAAACCCGCATATCTGTATCATTAAAATCAACTGAATTATGATAAAGGAAAAAATTTGGCTTGTGTCACTTTTTCGTAGCATGTGAAAGGCTGTTTCATGAGTGAAAATAGGGATCATATACAAATAGACGTTGGAAATGGTTTAGATCGAAAATACGTTAATATGTGTCAAAAATTTTTATCACAAATGCATCTAAATAAAGAATTACACACACAGAGGTCCTATAAAGCTGTGGTACTCACTAAGCGGTTGGGTATCCTATGTATTATCATCCAGTTTTATCTTTTTTGTGATATGTCACACATTTACATTTCTGATTTGATATAGGGTCCCCATTCACAATGTTCCATTTTCAATTCAATATAACTCGCTCAATTTTAAAGATACAGATATGCGGGGTTTTTTTTAATGATCTTGCTGCATTAAAAATAAAACTTTTCTGATTGACCCAATGTGTCTAAGGGGGTCGTATAAAAATTTAAAAAGTGTCACTTTTTGAAAATGAATGGGAGGACTATTTCATTAACATAGTCTCATTTCCTACCTTACTTTCAACATTTTTACAATTTACATTGCCCACTTATCTCAATAGGTAAAAAATTAAAGCGTGTTTTAATCTTTTTGGGACACCCTGTATATATATTATATATGTATGTGTGTGTGTTATCATAACTACCCGCAACCTTACTCCCCATTACGGACAGCTGACTCCCCTGAAACTTTCGGTAAAATGCTTGCAAATGTTTCACAGTGTAAGGGAATCGTCTATATTGGCTCAACCCAAGGCCAAATTAAGCCAAGTGGGGCCCTCGGCGCCCCAATATGCATACAAAGGGGCCCTATGTCCTTTTAAGTCCTTTTATACAGCATACAACAATACACATTTATACAAACCTTTTACTTCATAGTAGTATATTTAGACTTTAAAAGGTGTATACTATTTAAAACTATTAGCATATTTTATTTTTCAAAATAAAAGCGAATATTACCAGTTTTAAATTAACTAACATTATTTCGGCTTACATTTTTAATTACGTACAAAATTTAGGGCCCCTTGAAATTCGGCCCCGGAGACCTGTGCATTAATTAGGTCCTCGTCCGACCTACGGAGTCGTATAACCAATATTGGATTTACATGGGGAATATTTTCAATACTTACCGAGTTGCGAAATCTATTTTGGGATGACCAAATTCTTCACGGCATTAAATTGTGAAATAGGTTTCTCGTAAATAAGATCAGGTCAAAAATAAGTAAGAGATTGGTAACTGCGTCTAACTCAGGCTATAACCAGAAAGTAATATTTTTAGAAGAGTACTAGGGATCGTATAGAATTTTGATTACCACCTAATAACGTTATGCGTCGTGTTGACCAGGTTCCATTGCCTGACCGATTCTAGGAATCGGTTGATCAGCCATCGATCAATATTAAAGGAAAAGCGCAACACATAAATGAAGCAAGTTGTGGAAAGCAGAACAAATTAATTAAATGGCAAATACTTAATAGAAATTAGTTATATTTTCAAACAATTACATATAAGTATCTCCTTGTCCACTAGTAATTAACCTTGTCTAATAGTAATCAACAATTTCCTTCATGCAGATCATATTAACCTTTTGCTTGCAGGTGAGACAGCGTCCATCCCAAACGAAGAACCTCTCAAAAAGACAGGTATTTGACATACCCTATCCCAAACAGTTCGACCCCCCTTTGCAGACATTGGCGTCCCCGCAAAGGAACTTATATGAACTGTCCCTGAGTTCGTCATCCCTTCTTCAACCCCTTCTTATTGGGCTTTGTGTTTGTCTCATTTGTAATATTCTTGTTCTGTGTTTAGTTAACTTATTTAAATGTTTTTTACCTTTGTATCATTGTGAGATGCCAGTTATGTAATAGATTGATTTCCAGTAAAGCCATCCGTAACAACAGATTTTACTTTGATGGATGATTTCTTGTAATTGGACTTATGTATCACGGACAGAAATAAAATAAAATAAGATAAATATCGGCAAGAAAGTGTTCCAAAGATTCCAAATGGTGCGTGGACCACCACGTAAACCTTTTAACTGCCGAAGAAGTGTAGCTGTTTCCTAGATAGAAGAGTTTGTAAAGACCTGGCTGTCCCAACCGGGAATCGAATCCTGGATCTCCGAACTGACCAACCGACGCTCTACCGTTGAGCTACTGGGACGAAATGGCAAGTTCTTGTCGTTGTAGTGGACTATGGAAGTTTATTAACAAGTAACGATGACCCTCCGCTAGTCGTGGATTTGTGGGAAAAGGCTTTGTGACTTCTTTTATAGGCTGCAATTGTTAGATACACCTAGTGATAGTGACGGCGACAGCAGCGCCCGATTTCATCGTAGCGGCTGAAATGTGAACTATTTATTTTTTCTTCAGAAATCGAAACTGCTATACTCGGGAAACTATGTGTATGAAATTGGGTTGCGATGTGTTCAGTCGTTTTTCCCACAGAGAGGTCTAAACCCCTGTTTGATTCGAACCACCCTGCAGTTCGGAAAGATACCTGAATGGTTGTGATATCCCTGGATGAATATAGTATTAAAACGTTTCTGAATACTATACGAAAAAATTCCTGAATCATAAGCACACGTTCCGGAATAGCGGTGAAAAGTTCCTAAATATTACGTAAAATATTTTTAATATTACAGAAAGTCGATCAATAATATGGAAAAATCTGATGTGGGCAGCACACGACTTTCCCTGCAGACTCCAATTCATTTCCCCTTTATTTCATTAATAATTCATTAAATGGAATTTAATGGCATTCAATAACACGCATCATTCATTGAAGTGACACTAAATGGACACTTTTAATTCAGCCTTCGTTTTCATTGTCTCAAAACCGGCGTAGCAAAAATGTGAAAAACTAAAATATCTCGAGAACGACTAGTCCTAGAGTAATGGGGTTGGTCTTATTCTTTCCATCGTCAAAACATACATGTAAAACAAGCATTTAATGAATGCATTTGAGTATACTTAGTCTTTTATTTTAGATTTTGACGATTCTTGTGGGCCATTTTGCAAAAATAGTAGGGTTTTTTATTTTCGGATCGTACCAAATTCTAATCAGGCTTAAAGTAACTCACAAGTGACTTACCTACCAAATTTTGTGAAATTGGATCTATTAGATTTTTAGTTAGAGTGGATACAGGCCATTTTTGCAGGCCATTTCGCAGAAAATCTAATCTAATCGCAGAAAACTTAACCTATTTGTACCAAAATTTAATCAGTACCAGAGTCACCCACAAGGGACTTACTTATTAAATTTTATAAAATTCAGTCTATTAGTTTTTGAGTTAGAGTGGGCACATACATGCCCAGACACACGCACAGACGTCACGCTAAAAATAGCATTTTTGTATTCTAGAGGTCTCAAAACGTGTAGATCCATTGAAAACTCGAGTTGCAATTTTCGGCATGATTCCAATACTTTCCCTATACATTACCATCTATTGCAGGGAAAGTAAAAAGGTGGTTTTCCCGATAAATTCTTCCAATTTTAGAGTTCCCTCCTACACCACTATTACACACCACCGTTTTCGATATCATATATATTTTCCACCGTTTTCGATATCATATATATTTTCTTAAAAGTTCTTATTAACAAAATTTCCATTCACATTATAGAATATTTTGCAGAAGATATATATATCACTGTCGACTATTTCTGACTCTTCCATTCTGATTCTTTTCATATAAGATTTTTTCTTTTATTAGAATACCCCTTAAACGTTTTAAAAATCTTCGCTATATGTATATATCTGGCAGCACATCTTCTGTGTGAATAAGTCCCTTTTCAACTCTTTCTTCACCATTTTCCATTCATTAAAAAGAGAACAACATTCCTCAAGGGGGGCATCGCTTCTAAATTATCCGCACCATTTTTCTCTTAATACAGCAAGCCTCCGGGACACATCAAAAGAGACCAACAAACACGTTTTAAAAACGGTTTTAATGGCGTAAAGCTATCGGCTCTAATAAATAAACTATTTTCTTCGAGAGAAAATTCCTTGAAAGAGAACCCACCAAAAAGGGTCTCTCTCTCAAATTACATATATTCCTATTAGCCGAAAAAATAAATAAATAAAATCCATTTCCTAATTCAAAGTTTGTTCGAAAACTTTGAACAGCCGAAGCGCGCTTTCGATTTGAGCGGGTGAAAAAAAAACGGACAAAGAAAACACGTGGCGCAGGCATCATTAGGCGAGCATAATGAGACCTCCACCGCGCATGCTCGGCGGCCATATTGTAATGGCTCCTTTAAAAGGTTTTGTTATGTGTGCTTCGATTGCCCGCGGGTTCAGAATGCTTTTAATGAATATTTGACACGATTGAAAGACACCGCCATGAAAAGACGGGTTGTTGTGGGGTTGTTTATTCATATTTTTAAAGATAGAAAAGTAATAATGATAAAAATAAAAAAATATGATCAGTGTTGTAGATGAATTGAAAAGAGGTTTAGGATAAGTTAATTAGTTTGTTCAACTTTGTTTTGCATGAAAAGATGTGCCGATATTGAGACCATTGGAAATTGAAAGGGCTAGGTCGTAAGATGCATCTATTCCTGTGTCAAGCGGAAGTTTAATTAATGATGCTTAAGGGGAAAATTCACATTTTTTTAACACTATCCAACATAGTTGAAAAGTGTTTATGACTCTGTTCATTCTGTCTGTCTATCTGTCTGTCTATCCGTTCGCACGATAACTGCCGTATAAATGACTCTATCAAAATGAAATTTTAGTATGTTGTTGAGACGGTCTGTGGGACATATGGGAATGTCAATGAATAATATCCCCCAATGAGTTTAGGATTGAACCCGGGTTCAGAAAAATTAAATACATTGAATCCTATGGGACCTCATTTTTCAAACATTTTCTAAGCGAATTTAAAATTCACAAATCGTTTCAAAAGTTTTAGGTAATATTCATATTATCCCATAAAACATATAAAAAAAAAATTCTGCAAAATATATTCGGTAGTTTTTAAATAAAAATTAAAATAATAATGACACCCATATCATATGAAAAGATCACGTGATCCACTTCACAATAAAATATGGAATCTATCTTGTTGTTGTTGTTGTTGAAACCCAGACCGTCCGACCTACCAGAAAGGTGTAAGGTAACTGTAAGTAATCTTGTGTCAAAATTGTCATTTTTAAAGTTCTTTTAATTTATATTGAGTGTTGCATCTGTCCTAAAACCGCTTTATATATTTTTTTCTGTGCATCTATATACTGAAACAAAGCAATTACAATGTTTTTTGAGTTTAAATGATCTTCAAACTTTGATTATTTCTACAACGAAGCCTTATTTTCACGTATAGAGAATGTAAACACATCAAGATGTAAGATTAGTTGTATAAGAATTGCTGAATTTCTTTCACGCAAAATTATTGAGCTCTGGAATCTGCAATAAAGCTGATATGAATGAAGCATTCATTGATTTTACACAGAGAAGCAGACGAATATATTGTATTTTTCGACGAAGATTTAAGCATGGAGTTATACATTATCTCCATGATTTTAAGGTTTTAAGTAAAATAAATTATTGTAGTATTGTGATAATTTTAAAAATATCGCCGTTGACTGAAAAGAATAGGGTAAAGTTTATGAATGAAATATTAACAGCTTTTATATAGAGAGCTAGGCGATTTATATTTCGATGAAGTTATTTGAATAAAGCTCATTTATTTTTGATGAAGTTTTCAAAAATAATAAATTGTGGCATTACGATAATTTAAAAAATATCACCGCTGAATGTATCGCATTTTAGAGATGTTTAAATAAAATTCCATTTCAGTTGGAAAGTGTTTCATAATCAATGCTTTATGCATGATTGATCTTTCTTGTTTTAACACTTTCCGACGTAGTTGAAAAGTGTTTATGACTTTGGTAATTCTGTCTGTCTGTCTGTCTGTCCATTCGCACGATAACTGCCACAAAAATGACTTTAGAATGAAATTTTAGTATGTTGTTGAGACGGTCTGTGGGACATATGGGAATGTCGATGAATAATATCGACGAATTTAGCGGAATGTCGCCAACTTGGCGACATTTTTAAATGTTGCCAAATTAACCAAAATATCGCCAAATGGATAAAAATGACGCTAAATTAATAAAAATGACAACTAATTGCCGAAAATTTAATATCTTGGAAAGAATATAAGTATCTACTATAAGAATAACCGATTTTTTTTTACTGTAAAAGTAGTAAATTCATTGCATTATATAAGGAAAGTCATGTGTTGTCCACATCTGATTTTTTAAACTCGTATATTCCTCTAATATGTGTATTGTTATAAAAAGTAAAAAAAAAATCTAATTTGGGCATAGCCCATGACTTTCTTTACACAATGCAATGATTTCTATCCTTTCACAGCAAATTAAAGATGTGCAAGATCCACAGAAGGTTTTTGGCATTGAATTAACACCAAATACATTTAAATTAGAAGCTTTTGGCAACACAAAAGTCCAAACAGATTAACGTACAACATTCTCCTCCAAATGCAAATGGCATTTAACTAATATATCCCGTGAAATGAATGACAATTGGCGAATTCCTTTGTGTCTAAATATAAAACTATTCAAAATGTATCTATTCTCGTGAGTGAAACAACTAGATGCACTAAAATGATATTCAAAGATTGATTGAATAATATTTCATAGGGAAAATGAACCTATTAGATGATATTTACCACTTAATGTCATTTACTTTTTTTTAATAAATTTATCTGAAAAACGTGCAATATCTAGAGAAGGGTTCATGAAGCGTTCTAAAGTATGTGTCATTTGTCTTCTAATATAAAATGACGTATAAAATGATTATTTATTTAACAGTATAAAATATCCTGTTTTTTAATGATATAAATATTTTTTTTAATTCATTTATAAATCGTACAGTATCTCGAGAACAATTTAAGCTAGTGTTTTAAAGGTCACTCGTTTTCTAATGAAAAAATTTGTTTAAAATAACTAATTTTTTTTTATCTTTTCTAAAGATTCAGAATTTTTCAAAAATTGACATAAAAATGTGGTGGTGTGTGGGGGGGAGGCGGGGTCCGAACATTTGATTGCGTTTAAAAACTACAGCGTTTCAATATTCACTTATTGTAATAATCACACCATTTCATTTTTTTTTCAAAAAGCTTAATTTGTTTGTGAGATATCGTTTCTACAGACTCATAGACTCAAGCACACACACTAATATGCACACACATATTAACATGCACAGAGATCGACATATACACACTCACATTAGCATACAAACACATACACTAATATGCACACACACTTACACACATCAACATGTAAGTACTTTGATATACACACACACTAATATGCACGCACACTTATATACACACACACTGACATATACACATGTTAACATGCACAGAGACCGACATATACACACTCACATTAGCATATACATACATACACTAATATGCACACACACTGACATACACTCACACACATCAACATGTAAGTACTTTGATATACACACACACAAACATGCACGCACACTTATATACACACACACTGACATACACGCATATTAACATGCACAGAGACCGACATATACACACTCACATTAGCATATACATACACTAATATGCACACACACTGACATACACTCACACACATCAACATGTAAGTACTTTGATTTACACACACACTAACATGCACGCACACTTATATATACACACACTGACATACACAAATATTAACATGCACAGAGACCGACATATACACACTCACATTAGCATATACATACATACACTAATATGCACACACACTGACATACACTCACACACATCAACATGTAAGTACTTTGATATACACACACTGGCATACACACATATTACCGACATATACACACTCACATTAGCATATAAGTAGGGAATAGTAGGGGGTTCTGGCTCACGCGGTGCTATACTTTAACATGGGGAAATTGCGGTGCTAGTTCTCCCATGTTAAAGCATAGGCGCACCTCATGAGGAGGGTTGGAGTTTCCACCAGCACGTGACTTTCCATGAAGTCAGTCAAAGGTTAGGATGGATCAGATGATTTTTTTTTCTTTTTCTTTTTTTTAAGTGTTAATGTTTTAAAAATTTCGTAAAGTTTTTTTCTTATAATTTTTCTAAAATGTAAGTTTTTTCAACAAGTTGGATTTTGAGGATTGTCGAATTTCTCTATGGGAAATAACATGAATTTTAAGAATGTGCCGTTTTTAGCGTTTTTTTCACAAAAAGTTTTAAAAACGTTAAAAAAACAACAAAAATGTGCGTTTTTTCAACAAGTTCAAGTTTTGGAGTTGTTGGATTTCTCTATGGGAATTAACATGGGTTTTCACACTTTTGTGAATTTTTTAGAAAAAAAATGTGGTTTTTCGCAAAAAAGCGGCCAAAAATGTGTTTTTTGAAAAACGCGGAATCGGCCGATTTTTTTCAAACTGTCGGATTTCTCTATGGGAATTAACATGGGTTTTCTCACTTTTATAATTTTTTTACAAAAAAATGTGCGTTTTTACAAAAATGTCACTAAAAATGTGGTAATGGGCAAAATTAACATTTCGCACAAAATGTTGCAAAAACGTAAAAAAACAACAAAAATGTGTGTTTTTTACAAAAATATGATAAAAAAGCGTGTTTTCAAAGTAGCAGAATCGCGTGAATTGGGTGTATAGGAGGGGGTGTGTTTCCCCAACCATTTCGGTCTTGGAGTTCAAATATTTCAATAAATATTCCCAAAATTAAATATTTTAAATAATCATAGATACCTGTTTTCAACAATCTAAATGGGATAAGGTCTCTTTCATAAATTAGGTGTTGTTAGAAATATATATATATTTTTTAAATTGTGGTCCCACCTCCACCCGGTGTATAGGATACACCGCCACAATTTCTATTTTTTTTTTCTTTTTTCCTTTTTTTTTTTTTTCCTTCTTTCTCTTTTTCCTTTTTTTATTTTTTTATTTGATAATGACCGTATGCTAGACTCTTGATACCATCCTTCAAGATATAACGCTTATCATCATAGGGGGATAAGCCCATTTTAATTTGCTTCACAGTATACATCTGATGGTCTTTACTTGCAATTTTAAATTGTTCCACTCTACTATATCTTCGCCTTGTTAGGCAATTATAATAATCTTCATGATGGATGTATTTTTTTACAACATTCTTATTAACACCTTTAGCAGTCTTTTTATCCGTGAAGGGTGTTTTTAGGCTATACATTTTCGATCTTAGGCCTACAAATTCCACGGCAGGAGTTCCATTCAACTCGTCTTTCATTTTTCCAATCCTTTTTTTATTCTTATTGGAATGGAGTGGATGTGTTGGAGGATAATCCGAAAAGTCAAAATAGTCTTCATAACTTTCAAAATCTTTGTAAATATCCTCTGTTTCAATTTCATAGCACAGGGAATCGGTGTCTGTGAAAAGCAATTCGGCTCGGCTTCCATACATCTTCTTAATAAAATCATAATGAAACTCATACATTAGTGTTTTACTCAAGTCCAGTACTGAAAAACCTGCATAGATGGGTCTATTCAGTTTCAAATGAGTCTTATGCATATGAACTGCTACCAGATCTTCATTAAATATTTTGAAGGAGTGTAAGGCTGGTGATGCAAGTAATTTTTTCAGCCTCTTCTCAGTCTGTACTAGCTTAACATCCATTCTTTTTCTCAAATTTTCCATAGTTTTTCCAAACACTGCGTTATTCATAAGTTTGAACAGATCTTTTTCAAAGGAATTTTTTGCTTTCATTCTCTTCTCAGTGTTAAATTGTACATAGGGCTTCAACCAGGGCTCTTGCTTAAAAGTTAATACTCGATGGATTTTCACAAGTTTCATCCCTAGCTTCATATACTGCTTTAAATTTCTATAATGCAGAACATATTTAACCTTATGATTCAAATTAGGTGTTAATTTGATCTGGTCCTTGCATATTTTCAAATTCATTTCTTCAGATAAATTCCGGCTATACTCCGAAATCAGAGATGGGGTGATATGAACTCTTTCGGGTGCTAGAGGATAATCATTATGCTTATCATGCAAATCATGGGGATAGTCTATATCCGCTTCGATAATATATCCCACAGGTGAGTCATCTTCAACAGCAAGTGAATCAAAGTTCTGAATGTCTTGAGAATCAAGCCATCTAAAATCCGATACAGGGAGTGCTTGGCTTAGAGCCCACCCATATAGATTATTAGCATCCAGGTACATTATATATTTGCTAGGTTTCGTAGAATCAAAATGTTCCAAATACTTGTTATTAGCCTGACTAAGGCGTTTACTAATAACACTAATACCGCCTCTTATACCTTCTTCTAAAAATAAGTACATATCAGGATCTGTAATCAGTTCTAATGATACTCCACTAGTCTTCAAGGCTGCATTCCAGGCAAGAGATGGCAATGTTAAACAGTGAGCAGCATCTATTCCATAATAATTCAATGTCAAATCACGGAAATTCTCAAAAATGTCCGCTAATAGAAGAATATCAGTTTTTATGTACAAGTCATGATACTCCCCCATATTCTTTATCTTTAAAGATGTCCAAACATGTTGAGCATAGGCATAGGCATCATCAGAGATCTCCTCTCGATTTAAATCATCAAAGAAGGCCTCTTTAGAGGGTAAGCTCGTTTCTTCAAACTTGGTAGCACAATCCATATAAGAATAGGGGTAAACACCCTTTCTAGTCACTAAATCCACTTGATCACTTGTAAAATGTTCTTGGGTAATACGAAACTGATTGGATTCCAAACTAGAACTTAGTTTCTCAATAGAGGTAGGTAAGAATTGAAGAGAATCTATAAACTGTAAACTTCCTAGGCTGAATGTAATATATTGCTGCATATTGCTACTGATGCATTCAATCCTCTTTCCTTTAAATTCACCGATCCCCTGCATAATTAAATGTCCATCATACCCCTTTAAATTATGAAACACAACGGGTATGCGTCGTCTTATCTTGTAATTCAGATTACAATTAGGATGGGCTGCACCTCTGTACTTGGAAGTTAAGTGGCAATGGTCTCTCACACGCTTTTCTCCTAAAGCCTTGTTACAAATATGGCAGAGAGTAGCATTTTCAAAGTTTTCACGATCTTCAGCAGTAAAATTCATTTTCATATTTTCTCTCAGTATTCTCTGAATCTCTTCTTCTTCTTGAATAAGGGCTTTCAAAAAATGATGAATCACATCTTCACCCCTATAGATAACAGGTCCTTTAAAGGTTTTTCCATCAGGCCCAATAATAATATAGGCAAAACCACAAGGAACATGATGAGATAAGATACTCTCATGTGAAACAGAAGGGGTATTCTCACATAGTTCCACTTTCATTAGGAAAGACTCAAAGTCTGCGTATATCACAAATGGTACACGCATTTGCATGTAAATACTTTGAAATTTCAAAATCTTGTTATTGTCACTGGGAAACTCCACTCTCTGTAGGCCATACTGGCTACATAATTCAATATGCTTCTTTAAACGAGCTTCAGATGAAAATCGTTGTAAACAGTAGTCACAAAAATATTGCTTCTCTCTATGTTTTCTTATACTGTATAAAAGTCTGCTCATACTTCTAATACAACAGTAATGAGACTGCTCATCATTACTAATAAGCAGTAAATTACAGTGTTGTTCTCGTCTATTAGATGATATATAGAGCGGAAACACCTTTTTATCTTCATATCCAAAGACACTCAGGCTCACATTATTATTATTTCGCTCAAATAATTTAACTTGGTGTAAAGGAGTGGGAAACTCGATTCCATCCAGATTCAACTTGCATTCATGCTCGGTATATTTGCTGACACGAGATGCATTCTTATAAACTGGATAAAGTTCTGCTAAGATGGACCACATAAAACATTTCTGATCACTATTTTCCACATTAATAATAGCTTTCTTGGCTAATAGTTCTTTAGGTAGCGGGATATAGCTTGAGGCAGCCAGAGGATCATATGTCCCAACATCAATCATGAGTTCCTCGATTCTCTCTAAGACCCAACCGCTACCACGGCCTTCATAGGTTTCGAACGATGTTAACACTTTTGCAAAGGCAGTATCCATATTAGAATCCAAATCTTCTTCTGTAATGTTTTTCATACAAGAACTTCTGAAATAGTTTATACAGTATTCCTGTTCTCCTTCAGATCGGAAACGAGTAAAACGGCAACATACATTTATGTACCATATAATACTACGTTTCAAAGCAATTTCCTTTAGCACCACTTGTTTTATCTCAATTCTATGAGAATCCAAAAAGGTAAGTAAATCTTTTTCAGCATGACCAGCAATTTTATAAACAGTCACAGTACCGTTTAAAGCCTGTTTGCAGGGTTTCTTAGTCACCTTCTTCTTCTTTTTATTCATACACGGAGCATCTAATCTTTTTCTTTTAGTGCCTCGCATAGGCTTATCACCATGAATTGGCCGCTCATGAATCTTCTCATGACGTATCAGATCATCTTTTCTTACAAAAGCCGCCTTACACAATTCACATATGTAATCCTTCTTTCCATCATGAATCCTCATATGGCGCACTAAGCTTCGTTTTGCCATGAAGCTCTTCGTACAAGTCGGACACACCTGTAAAAAAAATAAAATGTTGTACGTTAATATAAACATGCTATTCTCGGTAACAATGTAATACATTTCAGATGTATATATATATATATATCATTACAGATGTATATAAAGTAATCGCTAATCCATTATACTATCCCCATTAGAAATAATAAAATTCCTAAATTAAAGAATATATTCAGATGCAAGACATTTCATGTAAGACCCCCAAGACAAATTTATTAAATTCATAAAAACACTCATTAAAAAGTTGTTACGCATCATAAAAATACAAAGTTTAATAAAATGAGACAATAAAATCACATTAAAACAAGTACTTACATGCCCAATCCTGTTCAAAGAGGGTGCATTAAGCATAGGAACGTTAGTAACGGTAGGAATAGTACCTCCGATATTACTTTCTAAGGCAAACATATTCGCAGAAGAACTTCAAACACGTCTTAACAGCACGAAACTCACAACAGAAATGATAAAATCGCTGCTTGAAGACCACCTACATCCATTCATAAAAATAGTTCTTGGTGTATCCGTAGGCCGAGAGCATGCCAAGGTCACGTGATAGTTATATCACGGTTACCGTTAAACTTGCAACACACGAATGTAATTATGCACAAATCCAATAAAAAAAAATAAACAATTCGTTCAACATCGCAATCGATTATATCCTTTTTAATAATCGTAATCGATATATTAAATAAATTCACATCTTTAAAAAATAATTGATTTTAATAAAATAATGAAAGAAAATCCCTTTGCGAGACCCCTTAAAACCTCCAATCCTTAAACAATACAGCAACGCGCAAACCTAAAAACCCCGAATAACATATACTCCTCTCTCCCCCTCCCTCCCCGAGACACCAACACTCACTTCTCCACACGTTAAACGTAACCCATAGCAACCGGAATCCATAATAAAACATTCACCTTCACCCCCAACGTACATCCAAATACACAGTCATTCAACGTGAAACCCGTAATTTTACAGCAAAACGCACTTTATAGGGATTCATAGAACAAAAAATCCTAAAAAATCAACAAATTCACCCAGAAACTAGCTAAAACCCTCAAATTACTTGTAATTATCATCTACATATGCTATATAACCATTTACAACCTTAAAAAGGTGAGTATGCTAGTAGTAAAGAAAGGGGCGTTCACCAGAATGCGGTTGGAGTAATGCCGCCTAAAATAGTTTCTGGAAAGAAAAAATAAATATTTTTTAGTATTTCCAGAAAGTATCCTCTATGTATTATTTTGGTAAAATTAAAAATGTTTTTAAAAAATTTTAAAAACTCAATTTTTTATTAATTTTCACAAAATTCCTAATTTCCCCCATTAGTATCCCTTTCTACCGTTAGGGGGCGCTGATGGTTTCATACCTCCTTCGCAGGTGTTGCCACCTCGAAAAAAGTTTATCCCATACTTAGAAAAAATCTCAATCCAAAAAATTTATTTCCCCCTGAACCCCTCGTACAAGACTACGGCATCGTTGCCACCCAGAAAAAAGTTTCGAAAAATTTTTACCCCCACCTTTTTTCATTCTCCCCCCTTTTACACCCCCGTCCAGTATTACGAAAATCCAAGATGGCGGCCCTACCTCATACCTCATACCTCGCATACCTCCTTTGTTGCAGAACGCCCCTTTCTTTACTACTAGCATACTCACCTTTTTAAGGTTGTAAATGGTTATATAGCATATGTAGATGATAATTACAAGTAATTTGAGGGTTTTAGCTAGTTTCTGGGTGAATTTGTTGATTTTTTAGGATTTTTTGTTCTATGAATCCCTATAAAGTGCGTTTTGCTGTAAAATTACGGGTTTCACGTTGAATGACTGTGTATTTGGATGTACGTTGGGGGTGAAGGTGAATGTTTTATTATGGATTCCGGTTGCTATGGGTTACGTTTAACGTGTGGAGAAGTGAGTGTTGGTGTCTCGGGGAGGGAGGGGGAGAGAGGAGTATATGTTATTCGGGGTTTTTAGGTTTGCGCGTTGCTGTATTGTTTAAGGATTGGAGGTTTTAAGGGGTCTCGCAAAGGGATTTTCTTTCATTATTTTATTAAAATCAATTATTTTTTAAAGATGTGAATTTATTTAATATATCGATTACGATTATTAAAAAGGATATAATCGATTGCGATGTTGAACGAATTGTTTATTTTTTTTTATTGGATTTGTGCATAATTACATTCGTGTGTTGCAAGTTTAACGGTAACCGTGATATAACTATCACGTGACCTTGGCATGCTCTCGGCCTACGGATACACCAAGAACTATTTTTATGAATGGATGTAGGTGGTCTTCAAGCAGCGATTTTATCATTTCTGTTGTGAGTTTCGTGCTGTTAAGACGTGTTTGAAGTTCTTCTGCGAATATGTTTGCCTTAGAAAGTAATATCGGAGGTACTATTCCTACCGTTACTAACGTTCCTATGCTTAATGCACCCTCTTTGAACAGGATTGGGCATGTAAGTACTTGTTTTAATGTGATTTTATTGTCTCATTTTATTAAACTTTGTATTTTTATGATGCGTAACAACTTTTTAATGAGTGTTTTTATGAATTTAATAAATTTGTCTTGGGGGTCTTACATGAAATGTCTTGCATCTGAATATATTCTTTAATTTAGGAATTTTATTATTTCTAATGGGGATAGTATAATGGATTAGCGATTACTTTATATACATCTGTAATGATATATATATATATATACATCTGAAATGTATTACATTGTTACCGAGAATAGCATGTTTATATTAACGTACAACATTTTATTTTTTTTACAGGTGTGTCCGACTTGTACGAAGAGCTTCATGGCAAAACGAAGCTTAGTGCGCCATATGAGGATTCATGATGGAAAGAAGGATTACATATGTGAATTGTGTAAGGCGGCTTTTGTAAGAAAAGATGATCTGATACGTCATGAGAAGATTCATGAGCGGCCAATTCATGGTGATAAGCCTATGCGAGGCACTAAAAGAAAAAGATTAGATGCTCCGTGTATGAATAAAAAGAAGAAGAAGGTGACTAAGAAACCCTGCAAACAGGCTTTAAACGGTACTGTGACTGTTTATAAAATTGCTGGTCATGCTGAAAAAGATTTACTTACCTTTTTGGATTCTCATAGAATTGAGATAAAACAAGTGGTGCTAAAGGAAATTGCTTTGAAACGTAGTATTATATGGTACATAAATGTATGTTGCCGTTTTACTCGTTTCCGATCTGAAGGAGAACAGGAATACTGTATAAACTATTTCAGAAGTTCTTGTATGAAAAACATTACAGAAGAAGATTTGGATTCTAATATGGATACTGCCTTTGCAAAAGTGTTAACATCGTTCGAAACCTATGAAGGCCGTGGTAGCGGTTGGGTCTTAGAGAGAATCGAGGAACTCATGATTGATGTTGGGACATATGATCCTCTGGCTGCCTCAAGCTATATCCCGCTACCTAAAGAACTATTAGCCAAGAAAGCTATTATTAATGTGGAAAATAGTGATCAGAAATGTTTTATGTGGTCCATCTTAGCAGAACTTTATCCAGTTTATAAGAATGCATCTCGTGTCAGCAAATATACCGAGCATGAATGCAAGTTGAATCTGGATGGAATCGAGTTTCCCACTCCTTTACACCAAGTTAAATTATTTGAGCGAAATAATAATAATGTGAGCCTGAGTGTCTTTGGATATGAAGATAAAAAGGTGTTTCCGCTCTATATATCATCTAATAGACGAGAACAACACTGTAATTTACTGCTTATTAGTAATGATGAGCAGTCTCATTACTGTTGTATTAGAAGTATGAGCAGACTTTTATACAGTATAAGAAAACATAGAGAGAAGCAATATTTTTGTGACTACTGTTTACAACGATTTTCATCTGAAGCTCGTTTAAAGAAGCATATTGAATTATGTAGCCAGTATGGCCTACAGAGAGTGGAGTTTCCCAGTGACAATAACAAGATTTTGAAATTTCAAAGTATTTACATGCAAATGCGTGTACCATTTGTGATATACGCAGACTTTGAGTCTTTCCTAATGAAAGTGGAACTATGTGAGAATACCCCTTCTGTTTCACATGAGAGTATCTTATCTCATCATGTTCCTTGTGGTTTTGCCTATATTATTATTGGGCCTGATGGAAAAACCTTTAAAGGACCTGTTATCTATAGGGGTGAAGATGTGATTCATCATTTTTTGAAAGCCCTTATTCAAGAAGAAGAAGAGATTCAGAGAATACTGAGAGAAAATATGAAAATGAATTTTACTGCTGAAGATCGTGAAAACTTTGAAAATGCTACTCTCTGCCATATTTGTAACAAGGCTTTAGGAGAAAAGCGTGTGAGAGACCATTGCCACTTAACTTCCAAGTACAGAGGTGCAGCCCATCCTAATTGTAATCTGAATTACAAGATAAGACGACGCATACCCGTTGTGTTTCATAATTTAAAGGGGTATGATGGACATTTAATTATGCAGGGGATCGGTGAATTTAAAGGAAAGAGGATTGAATGCATCAGTAGCAATATGCAGCAATATATTACATTCAGCCTAGGAAGTTTACAGTTTATAGATTCTCTTCAATTCTTACCTACCTCTATTGAGAAACTAAGTTCTAGTTTGGAATCCAATCAGTTTCGTATTACCCAAGAACATTTTACAAGTGATCAAGTGGATTTAGTGACTAGAAAGGGTGTTTACCCCTATTCTTATATGGATTGTGCTACCAAGTTTGAAGAAACGAGCTTACCCTCTAAAGAGGCCTTCTTTGATGATTTAAATCGAGAGGAGATCTCTGATGATGCCTATGCCTATGCTCAACATGTTTGGACATCTTTAAAGATAAAGAATATGGGGGAGTATCATGACTTGTACATAAAAACTGATATTCTTCTATTAGCGGACATTTTTGAGAATTTCCGTGATTTGACATTGAATTATTATGGAATAGATGCTGCTCACTGTTTAACATTGCCATCTCTTGCCTGGAATGCAGCCTTGAAGACTAGTGGAGTATCATTAGAACTGATTACAGATCCTGATATGTACTTATTTTTAGAAGAAGGTATAAGAGGCGGTATTAGTGTTATTAGTAAACGCCTTAGTCAGGCTAATAACAAGTATTTGGAACATTTTGATTCTACGAAACCTAGCAAATATATAATGTACCTGGATGCTAATAATCTATATGGGTGGGCTCTAAGCCAAGCACTCCCTGTATCGGATTTTAGATGGCTTGATTCTCAAGACATTCAGAACTTTGATTCACTTGCTGTTGAAGATGACTCACCTGTGGGATATATTATCGAAGCGGATATAGACTATCCCCATGATTTGCATGATAAGCATAATGATTATCCTCTAGCACCCGAAAGAGTTCATATCACCCCATCTCTGATTTCGGAGTATAGCCGGAATTTATCTGAAGAAATGAATTTGAAAATATGCAAGGACCAGATCAAATTAACACCTAATTTGAATCATAAGGTTAAATATGTTCTGCATTATAGAAATTTAAAGCAGTATATGAAGCTAGGGATGAAACTTGTGAAAATCCATCGAGTATTAACTTTTAAGCAAGAGCCCTGGTTGAAGCCCTATGTACAATTTAACACTGAGAAGAGAATGAAAGCAAAAAATTCCTTTGAAAAAGATCTGTTCAAACTTATGAATAACGCAGTGTTTGGAAAAACTATGGAAAATTTGAGAAAAAGAATGGATGTTAAGCTAGTACAGACTGAGAAGAGGCTGAAAAAATTACTTGCATCACCAGCCTTACACTCCTTCAAAATATTTAATGAAGATCTGGTAGCAGTTCATATGCATAAGACTCATTTGAAACTGAATAGACCCATCTATGCAGGTTTTTCAGTACTGGACTTGAGTAAAACACTAATGTATGAGTTTCATTATGATTTTATTAAGAAGATGTATGGAAGCCGAGCCGAATTGCTTTTCACAGACACCGATTCCCTGTGCTATGAAATTGAAACAGAGGATATTTACAAAGATTTTGAAAGTTATGAAGACTATTTTGACTTTTCGGATTATCCTCCAACACATCCACTCCATTCCAATAAGAATAAAAAAAGGATTGGAAAAATGAAAGACGAGTTGAATGGAACTCCTGCCGTGGAATTTGTAGGCCTAAGATCGAAAATGTATAGCCTAAAAACACCCTTCACGGATAAAAAGACTGCTAAAGGTGTTAATAAGAATGTTGTAAAAAAACACATCCGTCATGAAGATTATTATAATTGCCTAACAAGGCGAAGATATAATAGAGTGGAGCAATTTAAAATTGCAAGTAAAGACCATCAGATGTATACTGTGAAGCAAATTAAAATGGGCTTATCCCCCTAGGATGATAAGCGACATATCTTAAAGGATGGTATCAAGAGCCTAGCATACGGTCATTATCAAATTTAAATGACAAGACCATGCTAGATTGAATTGTGGCGGTGTATCCTATACACCGGGTGGAGGTGGGACCACAATTTAAAAAATATATATATTTTTCTAACAACATCTAATTTATGAAAGAGACCTTACCCCATTTAGATTGTTGAAAACAAGTATCTGCTATTATTTAAAATATTTATGTTTAAAATTTTTAAAATCCAAGACCGAAATGGTTGAGGAAACACACCCCTTAAACCCTCCGAGATTCTCGAGACTCCCATACACCCAATTCCCGAGATTCTCGAGATTCTCGAGATTCCCGAAATTCCCGAGATTCCCGAAATTCTGCTACTTTAAAAACACGCTTTTTTGGCCGCATTTTTGCAAAAACGCACATTTTTTTTTAAAAAATTGCAAAAGTGTGAAAACCTATGTTAATTCCCATAGAGAAATCCGACAGTTTGAAAAAAATCGGCCGATTCCGCGTTTTTCAAAAAACACATTTTTGGCCGCTTTTTTGCGAAAAACCACATTTTTTTTCTAAAAAATTCACAAAAGTGTGAAAACCCATGTTAATTCCCATAGAGAAATCCAACAACTCCAAAACTTGAACTTGTTGAAAAAACGCACATTTTTGTTGTTTTTTTAACGTTTTTAAAACTTTTTGTGAAAAAAACGCTAAAAACGGCACATTCTTAAAATTCATGTTATTTCCCATAGAGAAATTCGACAATCCTCAAAATCCAACTTGTTGAAAAAACTTACATTTTAGAAAAATTATAAGAAAAAAACTTTACGAAATTTTTAAAACATTAACACTTAAAAAAAAGAAAAAGAAAAAAAAATCATCTGATCCATCCTAACCTTTGACTGACTTCATGGAAAGTCACGTGCTGGTGGAAACTCCAACCCTCCTCATGAGGTGCGCCTATGCTTTAACATGGGAGAACTAGCACCGCAATTTCCCCATGTTAAAGTATAGCACCGCGTGAGCCAGAACCCCCTACTATTCCCTACTCATATACATACATACACTAATATGCACACACACTGACATACACTCACACACATTAACATGTAAGTACTTTGATATACACACACACTAACATGCACGCACACTTATATACACACACACTGACATACACACATATTAACATGCACAGAGACCGACATATACACACTCACATTAGCATACACACACATACATTAATATGCACACACACTGACATACACTCACACATATCAACATGTAAGCACTTTGATATACACATACACTAACATGCACGCACACTTATATACACACACACTGACATACACACATATTAACATGCACAGAGACCGACATATACACACTCACATTAGCATATACATATATACACTAATATGCACACACACTGACATACACTGACACACATCAACATGTAAGCACTTTGATATACACACACACTAACATGCACGCATACTTATATACACACACACTGATATACATACATTAACATGCTCACACATTTACATGTACGCACACAGATTAACATGCACACACGCTGACATACACACACATAGACATGTACGCACAATGCTATACACATATATATTAATACGCACACACACTGACATATACACACACTAACACATTAACATGTTCACAAACTGATATGCACACACATACACACACACTAACATACACACATAGAGACATCCCCTCTAAAGCGCTCGATTCGAGTTCAGAGATGCTTGGAACTTGCCCTTTCGTCCAAATCGCATTCGAATTTTCTGTTGCGTCATAATTTCTCTATACATTATACTTTGTATGGAAAGAAAATTCGTTGGAGCGTTAGGGCGATACTAGAAACAGCCTAACGAGGAAATCCGGGAAAGTTGCTTTATAAACATGCGCCGGCTTCTTGACCGCGCCATTTCTCCCTACCTCTTTTCAAATCGTGCACAACCCTTTCGTGATGCCTTAATTGTCGGTCCACTGGGTATCGTGCCGGTCATTCCTTCAACCCCCACAACCCTATATCATTCCAACACCCCACAAGTAAAAACAAAACTCTAATCTCAAAGCGCTACTGCACAAAGGATTTTGATTCGTGATTGCGAGTTCTATTACATGTACATTTTAAAGAGAATAACATCTATGGTTGTGGTTGCTCTAACGAAAACACTTTGGCCCCGGATCTATTACATAAAAATTGAAATCATTTTTAGCACTTTCAACATAGCTGAAAAGTTTTTATAACTTCGGCCATTCTGTCTGTCTGTCCGATCGCACGTGCACTGGCGTAAAAATAACTGTATCGAAATGAAATTTTAGTATGTTATTGAGACGGTCTGTGAGACATATGGGAATGCAAATGAATAATATCATCCAATTAGTTTTGGATTGAAACCGGGTAGAAAAAATGAATTACATTGAATCCTACGGAACCTCATTTTTCATACATTTTTAAAGCAAAGTTCACAAATTTTTTGGAAAATTTTATGAAATATTCAAATGATCCCGTAAAATATATAGAAAAAATTTCAGCAAAATAGGTTCGGTAGTTTTTTAAAATAAAAATTAAAGTAATAACGACACCCATATAATAGGAAGAGACCACGTGACCCACTTCAAAATAAAATAGGGCATCCATCTTTTTTCCCAGTTTGAAAATCGTGATTTTAAAAGTTTTTTTAAATTTATATAGGGTGTTGCATCCGTCCAAAACACTTTTCTTTTTCTTTTTTAAAAATATCACCGCTGAATGTATCACATTTTAGAGATGTGTCAATAAAATTGCATTTTAGTTGAAAAGTGTTTCGTAATCAATGCTTTATGCATAATTCATCCTTCTTGTTACTTTCCTTATATACATAATATATAAGGAAAGTATTGTGACGGGGTCGAAAATTCGAATTCGAGTTTTCGACGGGAAAGCACGTTTCAAGCATCCCTGATCACGAATCATATATTTTTTAAGTGATGTCTGTGTGCGTGTGTGTGTGAAAGTATGTATGTGTGTGTGTGTGTGTGTATGAAAGTATGTATGTGTGTATGTGTGTGTGAAAGTGTGTGTGTGTGTGAAAGTAATCACAATCCGTAAACACTGGAAGCCTATTGTTTTTATACGCAATCGAGTGTTCAGAACTCCCCTAAATTTTCGAGTGACATTTTGAAAAAATCGTCAAAAATGAAAACCGCTAATAAAGTAACGCAAATAGACATCTCTTATGTAATTTTTCATTAAAAAATGATTGACATAAATTTTAGAACGCTAACATGAACCGTTCTCGAGATATTTCACATTTCTTAAAAAAATTATCAAAAAGTCATGAAATAAAAAAAGAATATTTCCTATTGAGAAACATGTTTACTTTTCATATGTAATACCATGCGATAAATTGGGTGACATCATTCTCGTGGAACTAGCTCGTTCCATTTAGGAAAAAAGATACTTTGAGTAATACTTTTATATTTGAACGCCAATAGTCATTTATCTGCTGTAAGAATAACTTATTTCTCCGTCCATAACTCTTGGCGAGATTTTGGCGACGAATTGGGCGGAATGTCGCCCACTTGGCGACATTTTTAATTGTTGCCAAATTAACAAAAATCTCGCTAAATGGATAAAAATGACGCTAAATCAATGAAAATGACGACTCATTGAAGAAAATTCAATATCATGGAAAGAATATAAGTATCTACTATAAGAATATAACATTTTTTTTAACTGTAAAAGTAGTCAATTCATTGCATTATATAAGGAAAGTCATGTGTTGCCCACATCAGATTTTTTTTAATATTAGAATATGTAATTGTAACCAAAACAAGAATTACTTTTAAGTGTTTTAATTTAGGTGGTGTAATTATTATTATTTTTTTAATTTTAAGTGGTTTAATTTGGAGAGGGGGTTCCCATCGAGCGCAATTTAGAGGCTCTTTGAAAAAGAAAATGCCATACGGGTTTTTCCAGTTATCAGGCCCTTTACGCGCGTTGCTATTACACGTCTGTGGTTCACACGTTGAAACCGACACCTCATCCAGGTAAAGTTCGTATTGCCGAGAAGCCTGGTGTCAACGATTTAATTGGAGAGAATCTCACTTTCTAACTTGGAGGTGCGGCGCAGCAGGTGTTTCGTCTGCTCTCGGGCGCACGCTCGCGTCTCGGCAGAGGCGCTGAAGGACCTTTTGCTTTCCTACAGGTGCAAGAAAAGATCAGCGGGGGATCGGGGAACGCGTGACGGATTGGATAGAAATGCGGATGTGCGAAGGACGAGATTTGCAAATCAAACAGTCACATTCCTACAAACCGATTTCTCTTTCTGAAAAGGACGTGTTTCACCAACAAACTTCGAGGGAGAGTAACTTTTTCAGCAATACACTAGATTACAATTAATTGAGACCACGATGTAAGATAATCAGGTGAAAGAGCTTCGGAGAATTTGCCATCCTACGCCAACAGATGGCGCTTAAGGTTAGTGTCCCATTTTACAGTTGAGTTAGAGGTGGAGAGCAACTTATGTTACGTGAGTGTTCGGAGAATTTGCCATCCCACGCCAATAGATGGCGCTTAAGGTTAGGGTCTTATTTTTGCGTTGAGTTAGAGGTGGAGAGCAGTTTACATTACGTGAGAGTTCGGAGAATTTACCATCCCACGCCAATAGATGGCGCTTAAGGTTGGGGTCTTATTTTAGCGTTGAGTTTAAGGTGGAGAGTAATTTTATATTACGAAAATGAATCCATTGAAGCAGAAAATGAGTTTAGTTTTAAATAAATAATCTCGCGTTATTTAACACAAATGCGAGTTACTCTTTTGTTTATAGTTTTTGTCACTTTTGGTATGGATTATGCCGGTTTTCCGCAGCACTGTTCCCAAAGTTATCTCTCGGTCATTAATTACTTTTGTACATCTTTGCTTGAGTGTAAAAAATGTAAGCTCCAATTGCTTTGAAAAATGATTCCAGAAGACATGTTTATTATTTTATAGCTCTAGTTCAACTAATAAGATAACCTTACCAATTTACCTAACCATATACCTAACCATTATACCTAATCCAAACTTTTCTTTGTAGTTTATATAATTATACATTTTATTATTAGGCGTTTGTGTATCAGTTTATAGTGTTCTTTACAGCGTTTTATTTACAGCCTGTTTAGCGAATTGTAGTTGAGCCTATTGAGACCATGGCACTATAATTCCCATGGTGCGCTTTCTTATATAATCAGGGTCGCATTATCCATTGGGGCAAAGGTAGTTTCGAACCCGAAAGTATTTTATATCATACAAAGACCTCCAAAATAGTGTTGGCTCTGGGGCCCAACATTATATTCCATAATAAAGTGAAAAGACTAACGCATATGGTAGTCTTTTAATGAATCCGTATTTTATTATTATTATTTTTTTTAACGTGCGAAATTAAAATGTCGGATAATCCCCCCCCCCCCCCCCCCGGAGGCAGTAGCATCCCAAGTTGTTAATGTGTATATATGTCCATATTAACATACCCACAAGTGACTTATCTAACCAATTTTACGAAATTGGGTGAATTTAGTACTTTAGCTGGGTTGGATACATACGATTTTTGCGGGCCTTTTCGGGCCCGCATTCGTATCAATAACGGTCGTGAGACAAAATTCATGAATGCCTGCGGGCGGTATAATTAAAGGGAAACTTGAGAGACGTATATACGCACACATAATACAATAATGCAACATACTGCTGTTTCGAGGTTACGCTGGATCCTGTTCGTCAGTGCAAGAGAATCAACAAGCCCGAAGTTCAAAGGAGAAATGGGCGCAAACAGAAGAAACAGAGGAGGTTATATATGAGTTTTCTTCAGCAAGGATTATGCTAAATGGCATGTCGATCTACGATCTTGACTTCTTTAAAGCCTTCCATATCCAGAAAAATTCTAGTCATTTAGTTTATGACTTGTCCAGTACTCCATTTTTGTTCGATGTTTGGAGGAATGCTCTGCAAATTTTTGCGCATTCTTCGTTCTATTTCTTAACATTTGGGATTCTTATGTGTAGTTTTAACTCATTTTTCGTCTTGTTGGATCTCCTTCATTCTTGTCAGACTCATATTCATGCTCTCTCTATTTCTTCAGCAATTCATTATATTGAGTTGAATGGCACAAAACAACATACATCATTATTTTAAATGTCACAGAATTGGTATTTTTATTTCAATTTTCATTTTCATTGTGTAACTGGACTTTTTTTTCAAAGGTGGCATAGCGAATATGTGAAAAAACTAAAATATCTCGGAAACGGCTTTTCCTAGTGTAATGGGGTGGATCTTCATCGTTAAAAATGACGTATGAAACAAGCATTTAATGGATATAGTTGAGCATACGAAATTTTTTATTTTAGATTTGGCGATTTTTGCGAGACATTTCGCAAAAAAAAAAGTCGGGTTCTTTTATCCCGAATCGTACCAAAAACTAATCAGCACCAGGGTCACCCACAAGTCACTTATCTACCCAATTTTATAAAATTTGGTCCATTAATTTTTTAGATAGAATGAATGCATGCATTTCACAAACAGACACACAGACAGACACATACACACACAGACGTCACGCTAAAAATAGTTTTTCTGTATTCCAGAGGTCCCAAAACGTGTCGATCTGTTGAAAATCCAAGTTGCTATTTTCGGCATGATTCCAATGCTTTCCCTATACATGACCATGTATTACAGGGAAAGTAAAAATCGTGCCGTAAAATTCGAGAAGGGTCTCCAGCCAAGCAGACATCGGATACTTTTAATAATTGGACAACTTCACTTTCAGGGGTCGTAGACCCTCACCAAACGGAAGTGGGGCGGTCTTCCAATAATTCTTGGTAGAAAGACCCTGCCCCTGTTCGCGTTCCGTCCTTTCTCTGGAAGTCGTATTTTGCTCAGCCCCCCCCCCCCCCCTCTCACCCCCAACATGATGATGGAAATGTTTTGGGGTTTTGCCTGAAATAACCTCAATATGTGCATTTCCGACGTCTTGTATGTTTGCATTGTTTGCATTCCAGACAGCCAACTTGCTTTTTAACACTTTACAACATAGTTGAAAAGTGTTTATGGTTTTGTTCATTCCGTCTGTCTGTCCGTTCGCGCGATAACTGCCGTAAAAATGATTAAAATTTATTAAAATGAAACTTTAATAAATTTTATTAAAATGAAAATTAAAATTTAAAATCTATTAAAATGAAATTTTAGTATGTTGTTAAGACGGTCTGTGGGACCTATGTGAATGGAAACGAATAATATTACCCAATTCGTTTTGGATGGAACCCGGGTTGAAAAATGAAATACATTGAACGGAGACACGTCTTGAAACGTGTCAATCCGTCTAAAACTCAGGTTGCGATTTTCGACACGATTCCAATACTTTTCTTATACATTATCATGTATTGCAGCGAAAGTGAAAAAAGAAATTGACCATTTTTCGTACGATTGGGTACCATTTTCCAATTAAAAGTCTAAAACTAACGGTTCTAAATTTTCCTACGCATCGTATAGAAAAAGTAATAAGTGAAATTCTTCAAATGGTATCAATCATTTATAGAAAAATTTACTGAGGGTGCAAGCGCAATAAATTTTCCAGTTCTTTCGAACATCTCGACAAACCCTCTTTCCGCCCCCTTTATCCATACAATTTTTATTTTCCTAAAGATCTAGGACCCTCACTAAGGACAACAGTGGCTACATAGTTATCGCACACCATAACTTTAAACGGGCCTACGACATGACTTCTGAAAACACGCCAAAACATCCTGTTTAAAATCGCCTCACCCCTCACCGGACAGCTTTACGAGCGAAGAGTCCCTCCCCTCCCCCCTCCCTCCCGGGTCAAACTGTCCAGCGAGCTCCTAACTCCGGGGTTGTCTGGGGATGCTGTCATAAAGAGAAAGTCCCAAAATGTCTGTCCTCTCTCCCGAGCGTGCCTTGTGTTTGTTTAGACGGGGAAGAAAACTAGGTAGTGTGTTCTGCTCTAAATATAAACAGCAGACTATCTTGTGTTTTGGGGTTCATTAAAGAACGGGAGGAGTGATACACTGCATTTATTTTTACTTTCCCTACAATACATGGTGATGTATGATGAAAGTATATTGGAATCGTGTGCAAAAATCAAAACTCCGACGGAGTTACACATGTTGAGCATTCTATGACTCGGAAAAACTATTTTTAGCGTGACGTCTGTGGGTCCATTTGTACAATATACTCATTCGCTCTAACTCAGAAAATACCAAATTTCATCACTGGTGCTGATTAGATTTTGGTACAATTCGGAAAGAAGACCCTGTCTTTTTTTTTATTATTTTTTTTACGAAATGGCCCACAAAAATCGTCAAAATCTGAAATTAAAGACTACATATGCACAAATGTATCCATAGAATGCTTGTTTCATACAAAAAACTTTTAAACTTTGAAAGAATAAGGCCCACTCCGTGACTCTACAACAAACCATTCTCGAGATATTTTAGTTTTTTTTTTTGTTTCGCATTTTTTGCTACATCCTCTTTGGAAATATGTCCAGTCGCCCTACGAAAACTAAAGTTGAATTAAAGTTGAATTAATTATTTAGTTATTTCTAAACTCAATTTAATAAATTATGAAAGCAATAAAAAGAAAATAAATTTTAAGTCTATAAGAAAACTCAAAAAATGTTTAAAAGTTTCTATAGCAGAAACATAAAGCTATTTTTACTTTTTTATGCCTTGTATTAAGAAAATATTGTTTTAAAGGAAATTTTGATTTCGCGATTTAAATGGCAACATATGTTCTGTATGTCGTCTGTGTCTAATTTCATAATATTGGGTAAGTCACTTATGGGTGATGTTGATACTGATTAGATCTTGGTACGATTCGAGATAAAAAAGAAAACAAGAATGATCAATCATGCATAAAGCATTGATTATGAAACACTATCCAACTGAAATGCAATTTTATTTAAACATCTTTAAAATGCGATACATTCAGAGGTGATATTTTTAAAATTATCACTACAATAACTTATTATATTTGAAAACTTCATCGAAAACGAATGAACTTTATTCAAATAACGTCATCGAAATATAAATCATCTGGCTCTCTATATAAAAGTAGTGAATATTTCATTCATATATTTTTTTCCATTCTTTTTATTCACCGGCGATATTTTTAAAATTATCACAGTACTACAATTATTTATTTTACTTAAAAATGTAAAACCGTGGATGTAAAATTACTTTCTAACTCCATGTTTGAAACCTCATCAAAAATGAAAAATAATACGGAATCGTTTGCTTCTCTACGTAAAATCAATGAATGTTTCATTCATATCAGCTATATTGCAGATTCCAGAGCTCAATTATTTTACGTTGAAAATATTCAGCAATTCTTATGCAACTCATCTTGCAGCTTGATGTGTTTACATTCTCCATACGTGAAAGTTAGGCTTTGTTGCAGAAATGATCAATGTTTGATGATGTACAACACTCAGTATAAATTAAAAAGAACTTTAAATATCACGATTTTGACACAAGATGTATTCCCTATTTTATTTTGAAGTGGATCACGTAATCTCTTTATATGATATGAGTGCAATTATAGTTTTAATTTTTATTTCAAAAACTACCGAATATAAATATTTTGTGGGATAATTTGAATATTTCCTAAAATTTTCGAAGCAATTTGTGAATTTTAAATTCGCTTAAAAAAATGTTTTGTTCCCATAGAGTTCAATGTATTTCATTTTTCAACCCGGGTTCAATCCAAAACTAATTGGGTGATATTATTTATTTATTCCGTATGTCCCACAGATCGTCTTAACAACATTCTTAAATTTCATTTTGATAAAGTCATTTTTACGGCAGTTATCGAGCGAACGGACAGACAGACAGACAGAATGAATAAACTTTTCAACTATGTTGTAAAGTGTTAAAAAAATAATCTATATATATATATATAATATCTATCTATATATATATATATATATATATAATATCTATCTATATATATATATATATATAATATCTATCTATATATATATATATATAATATCTATCTATATATATTGGGTTGGAGGGAAAGTTCTGTCGTATTTTAAAGAAAATATTTGAATTCATTTATAAAAATATGTGTTTAATATTAATCAATTATTTATGCTCCGTTATTTGTTACAACCTGTTGCCATCTTTCAGGTAACCTGTGAATTCCTGTTTTGTAGAAGTTCTCATCCTTGGAGTTAAAATAGTCAGCAACTGCCTTAGAAACACTTTCAAAAGACGTGAATTTTTTTCACGTTAGATAATTTTGTAGAGATCTGAACAGGTAATAATCAGATGGTGCAATGTCAGGTGAATACGGTGGGTGACTAAGGACTTCCCATCCTAACGCATTCAGTTTTTGTTGTGTCACCATTGCAGTATGCGGGCGAGCATTATCTGGACGCTTTTCTGGGCGCTAATGCTGGCCTTTTTTCTTTGATAGCTGCATTCAATTTATCCAGCTGATTGCAGTACAGATCCGCGTTGATGGTTTTCCCCTGTTTCAGCAACTCGTAGTACACTGGACCTTTCCTGTCCCACCACAAACAAAGCAGTACTTTTCGTTGATGGATACTTGATTTTGGAACTGTTGCTGATGATCTTCCTGGTTTGCAGTAAGATTTTTTTTCTCTTAATATTCTCGTAAAGAATCCACTTTTCATCTCCAGTAACCAGCCTGTCCAAAAACGGCTCCACATTGTGTCTAATCAGATGTGATGAACACATTCTTACACGATCAGACAAATTCTTTTCCGTTAATTCATGTGGAACCCAAAAACTTTGCTTTAACACAAACCCAAGAGATTTAATGTGATCTCCAACAGTTGTATGATGAATACCAAACTCTTCTGCAATTTCTCGACTTGTTACAGATGTTCTTTTTATTTACAAGAAAAATCACCTGCCTATTTAAAATACGACATAACTTTCCCTCCAACCCAATATATATATATATAATATCTATCTATCTATATATATATAATATCTATCTATCTATATATATATATATAATATCTATCTCTCTCTCTCTATATATATATATATAATATCTATCTATCTATCTATCTATATATATATGTATATATATATATATATATATATATATATATATATATATATATATATAATAAAAATATAATATGAAAATCCAATGATAGAATAGAGAGAACTTGTAACTCATAAAACCCTAACTATAGAGTCTGTAGAGGAAATCACGTGCCGCCCACAGCGGGAATTTTTTTTTTCTGCCTCTCATCTTCCTCGCCGAGATTTATCTTCATTACGGTCTCATTAAATTCTGATGCTCGCCTTATCGGGAGATGAACAAGAAGAGAGGTTCATTTTTCTTTTTTTGTCGTGTCAGTTTGTTAAGAGTCCATAACATGGGAAGAAGTGTCCACGCATTCTTGTCGATAGTGGGTCTCGTCAGCCATCTTGTTGAAGGAGGCGCATATGGGAGATTTATAAAAGGCGTTTGCAAACATTTAGTAAGACTTTCAATAACAATAGGATCCACCGTTTCATACATTTTATGCTGTTTTATTGGGGTTGGTTTCTCTATTTGGGTCACCTCTTGGAATCCATTTTCGACCCACTTCTAACGAGCCTATTTTCATGAAATCTTATACATACGTATTTGCAATGGCAATACGTATGTGTATAAAATGTAAACTATGATAATACGTAATAATAAATGCTGATAATACGTATGTGTATAAATATATATACATATGTGTATACATAATGCTTCATCAAATGCCACTCTCCCCCCGGTGTCATGCCCAGAACGGCCCTCAAAAATCTCATTGTCGAAGAACAATTAAAAAGTCTGATGTGGACAGCACATGACTTTCCCTGCAGACTTACAACCACGTTCTCTTTATTTAAATTCAATTTAATTCACTTTTAATTCAATTTTCGTTCTCATTCGGTAACTGGACTTATTTTCAAAGGTGGCGTAGAGAATATAAGCAAAAACAAATCTGATGTGGGCAGCACATGACTTTCCCTGCAGACTTACAACCACGTTCTCTTTATTTTAATTACATTTAATTCACTTTTAATTCAATTTTCCTTCTCATTTGATAACTGGACTTATTTTCAAAGGTGGCGTAGAGAAAATACGAAAAAACTAAAATATCTCAAGAACGGCTAGTCCTAGCGTAATAGGGTTGGTCTTATTCTTTTCCTCGTTAAAAATTACGTATTATACAAGCATTTCATGGATACATTTGAGCATACGTAATTTTTTTTAATTTAGATTTTGGCGATTTTTGCAGGCCATTTTGCAAAAAAAGGCAGGTTATTTTTTTTCCGAATCATACCAAAATCGAATCAGCACCAGGGTGTTCCACAAGTGATTTACCTTCCAAATTTTATGGAATTCGGTCCATTAGTTTATCAGCTAGAGTGGATACAAGCTTTTGGGGGCCATTTCGCAAAAAAAGGCGGGTTCTTTTATCCCGAATCGTAACCAAAACTAATCAGCACCAGATTCGCCTACAAGTGACTTACCTACCAAATTTTATGAAATTCGGTCAATTACTTCTTTAGAGTGGATACAAAATCTGCACAGACAGACACACAGACAGACAGACACACAGACACACACACACACACACACAGACGTCACGCTAAAAATAGTTTTTTCGTATTCTAGAGGTCTGGAAACGTGTAGATCCGTCGAAAACTCGAGTTGCGATTTTCGGTATGATTCCAATACTTTCCCTATACATTACAATGTATTGCAGGGAAAGTAATGAAATGTCTCGAGAACGGCTTGTCCTAGTGTAATGGGGTGGGTCTTATTCTTTTCAACATTAAAAATTACGTATAAACAAGCATTTAATGGATATATTTGAGCATATGTAGTTTTTTAGTTTAAATTTTGACGATTTCTGCGGATCATTTCGCAAAAAAGGCTGGTTATTTTTTTTCGAATCGCAACAAAATATAATCAGCACCAGGGTAATCCACAAGCGACCTATCAACCAATTTTTGTGAAATTCGGTTCATTAGTTTTTCAACTAGATTGGATACAGGCAATTTTTACGGGCCATTTTGAAAGAAAAAGGCGAGTTCTTTTATCCCGAATTATATCCAAAACTAATCAGCACCAGAGTTGCCCACAAATGACTTACCTACCCAATTTTATGAAATTCGGTCAATTAGTTTTTAGTTAGAGTGGATACAAAATCTGCATTTGAAATCTGAATCTCATATTGAGAAAGCCTTAGAAATAATATAAATCCGTATCTACAATAAATAAATTAAAATTTACATCTTTTTAATTAATTTATTAATAAATCATATATGTAATACAGGTTCTAAATCTCTTGTTCCCTGAATTAACATATGTCGCAGTAATACAATTAAGATAACCACACCCTGTTTGTCTTACTAAGATGTGGGGAACCACATATATCTAGAATCCACTCCCCATAACATACATGGTGGAAGTGCATGAATAGTGTATGAACTGAAAAGATTCAAAATGATAAAACAACACACAGAGAGAGACCTTTCCTGGTTCCCAAAATTTTGTGTGAGAGTATCACACACGAAAAATATATGTAATATAGTAGAAGTGGAAATCATTTACGATTTTGTGTGAGAGTATCACACACGAAAAATATATGTAATATAGTAGAAGTGGAAATCATTTACGAAACCATGTACGTTCTCAGGGGCCACACATGGTTCGGTAATACAGAAATTCTACGTTTCTCTATGCATGACTGTAAATTTTATTACAGGAATTATACACATATACATATGTTTATTATACAGGGTGATGATGATGATGAAACCCAGACCGTCCGACCTACCAGAAAGGTGTAGAAGACCCAGGCCGTCCGACTCATCCTGAGGTCTTGAGTATCTAATTGGACGGCCGGGAAAAGAGTCAGCGAAAGCCAACTCCCGGGGCGGCCAAGGTCCGACGGTCTGGGGCAAAGTTTATTTAAGTTTCAAAAAATATACATTGAGGTTACAAGGAGTTGTACAAAGAGGTGATGAGGAGTTAACATTTTGATGATTAGATGACATGATTAAATATAGATGACATGATATTTAGCAAGATGACATGATATAAAACATGATGTTTGATGACAGTTGTAGATGATTAGATGACAGGATTGAAGAATGATGACATGTTTAAGAATTGATGACAAGTTATTTTGCGTGAAGACAAAAATGAAAATGAAGACATGAATAAAATTGAGGATGACATTATATAAAATTGAAAAGAAGAAAAATTATATGATATTTTGTTGATGAAAAAAAAATGGTGGTATGAAAATGACTAGGGTAAAATACAAAAGTATCATTCAACTACTAATGATATATATGAAAGCAGTATAAAGTAATGGGATGTAATACGAAACATGGTATAATTATTGCTTATCAAGGTTGGTATACAAAACACAAACAACCGACAGCTCAAACAAGGGACAAAACGCACAAGTACTACAACAAAACGAGCAAAGAACAAGCAGCTTAAACAAAGACAAAAACACTAACAAACGACGACACCACCGGGAAAGTAAGAGGGAGGAGTCACCGGCCAGAGATAAAAATTGAAAGCAGAAAAACCCCAGGCTGATTAAGAGATTTTGTTTGAAACTTCTCTTGCAATGAGAACACAGTATTTGATTTTGTTAATGGAGGATTTGTTGGAGCAAACACTCGAGAACCAGGTCGCAAAATTTTGGGGAGATGGTTTAGAGAGGTGAAAAGGTTTGGTAAGGGGGCAGGAAAATACAAAATGATCGGCGTCGCCAAAGGAACCGCAGGTACAACTGGAAGAGGATTTACATTTAAAAGAATATAAATAGTCAGGGAAGGGTCCATGGTCCGTTATAAAATATATAAGGTATTTATTAGTAATTTGGGAGTTGAAATTTACCTTAGGGAGGAAAGTTAAAATTCTAGCCGGGTCCAGGGTATGGGGCGAAATATAATTATTTAGATAAGATTGCCAAGATTTTAGAATGTCAAATTTATAATGTTTTTTTAAAAGGGAATAAGGGAAGGGAAGAGCGGAGGGGGAACCAGACGAGGTGGCAAGTTTGGCATGTTTATCGGCGACCTCGTTGCCCGAGATGTCGGAGTGTGCTTTTACCCAACAAAGGTTAAAAAGATGTTTATTAGTATAAGCGTTAATTTTGATTTTGGAGAGGTAGTTAGATTTGTTTTTGATAGATTGAAGGGCCGAAATAGATGATTGACTATCAGTAAATATGTTAATTTTTAAGTTTTTAGAAGAAGCCCAATTTATGGCATAGTGGATTGCAGCAATTTCTGCCTGGAAAACTGTGTTCCCATGCTCGAGTTTAAATGTGTATATATTTTCTAAGGAGTCATTTGTAAATATGCAGATGGCGTAACCCGTGTTGTCTTCTATGGCGGAGCCATCGGTATAAATGTTAATGTTTGAGAATTGAAGGGGATCACGGGGGACCAGATTAACCAAACGTTGAGAGGGGGGGGGGGTAAAGGAGAGGGGAAGGTTATGATCAAATTTAGCGGGAGGAGGGAGGGCAGGATTATCAAAAAGACCACAAAGGTGTAAGGTAACTGTTTGGACGGTCGGGAAGTGCCACCCAATTTAGACCGGAACCCAGTGGGGGAGGCATCCACAGCCACCGTACCCTCCTTCCCCTACCACCAACCTCTAGGAAATACTTTCGAACCCACATGTTTAACGTGATCGTACTCCTCATGAACACGGCGGCAGTTTTGGCAGTGGCTGGAATCGAACCCGGGCCTACCGAGTGCAACTCCAGCGCGCTAACCAATTTGCTACCGCCCCCCCCCCCATTATACAGGGTGAGTCAGAACTCTTGGGCCGAACTTTAAGGGATGATAATTCACATCTAAACAAGCAATTTTTGTCATACAAAGCAGGGTCGTAACGCAAAAGGTGAACCGCTAGAGGACGACAGAACATACCTCCTATTTTTACAGGAGGTATTGCCACAGTTACTGCAACATGTTCCTACCAACATTAATGCATGTATGTGGTTTCAACACGACGGAGCACCACCCCATTTCAGCGTGGATGTGCGGCCACCTTAGATACTACATTCCCAGTGCAATGGATTGGTCGGGGTGGTCCCATAACTTGGCCGGCAAGATCGCTTGATGCCTCCTGTCTCGACTTTTTCCTATGGGACCATATGTAAAAGTCTCATCTACGATAGCCACATCAACTCCTACGAGGGTCTTGTTGCTAGGATTGCTGTTGCCGCCGGCGTTGTCCAAGATATGACGGGTGTTTCTGCTAACGTGCGTCGTTCGCTATGTCGTGGATGTGAAGCCTGCATTACTGCTGGTGGTCGCACTTTTGAGCAGTTTCTATAACTTTGTCCATCTATTCTGCAATTTCTGTCAGTAAAACGTACTTTGTGCCTACTCTGTCATTTGTGTGTTTCCTCTTTTCACGAGAGAGTCATCATTTCCTCATTTCATGAGCTACCACCTAGCGGTTCACCTCTTGCATTACGACGCTGCTTTGGATGACAAAAATTGCTTGTTTAGATGTGATTTATCGCCCCTTAAAGTTTGGCCCAAGGGTTTTGACTCAGCCTGAATATATACGAGTATATATATATATTATATGAAATTCCAATTCCTCTTGCTGTAAGACACTTCAAAATGAGTTCAATATGCAGCTTCACTTTATATGTATATATATAAGAGACATTTTAGAAATATTATACTTAATCAGCTTTTTAGAATTTATAGATTATCTGATAAAAAAATGTCATGTTATGCATATAAATAATCTAAAAATTATCAGCAATTTATATAAATATCCCTCTTATTTAGTAAATGGTATAGTTAAAAAGTTTAGATTAGCTGGATTTTTATGAATTCTATTCATTGTATCTTATATTAGCCAGACATCACCATTCTCTTGTATTAATAATACTTTTATTTTTACATCCACTTAAACATAGGTCTTACTATTATATGCCGCACTTTTTTGTAGCTATTATTGTATATTATTACTTTTCTTGTCTTTTCGCATTACTGTTATTTATTTCTTACGAATGGCAACAGTAGATCATTTCTTTTTCCTTTGCGAATGGCAATACTGGTCTCTTCATTCTCGGTTCCAGGGTTCGACTGGTTCGGGCATATGCAGTGTCTATTCCATGTATTCTTGTTTTCTTTATTTGTCTTTTCTTTATGTATGTTGGCAAGTAGAAATAGTTTATAGATATAATCTATCTATTTTTTTTTTCAGAAACATACATAATTTGTATTTGTTTCGACAAAAGACTTGGACCCGATGAAGAATTTTGGCGAAGTGAACAATTCCATTATTTAGGTCTAGCCCTTGTCCACGTGTATAGCATAAATGCTTGGATTTTATATATTTTCTATTATCGATTCCATACCATTGATTTTTGTTGATTATCTTTAACTTGATGACTCGAAATTTGTATTTTTTTCCATTTGATAAAAGATTTGCTGTTTTATACATTTATTTTGTAGGTTTGTTATAAAGTTAGGTTTTTCGAGTTGCAGCTTCTCACTTTTCTATCATTGGACTTTCAACCTATTATTATTATTATATATAGTTACGATAATTCAAAGAAATAATAGAAATAAATTGCTACATAAAATACGTTAAGTAAATACATAAAGAACATTGTAGATAAATTGTTTTCGAGTTGATATTCTCCCCCCCCCTCCCCCCAGATTCATACCCAGAATAGTCCGCAAAAATTTCATTGTCAAAAGATAATTGAAAAGAGTCTAATATTAAGCTTCGTCTTTCTCTCTCACATATATATATATATATATATATATATATATATATATATATAGTCGTATAATCTTATTGGTGTAAAATGGTTAAAAATGAGTCCAATATGCAGCTTCGATATATATACATATATATATATATATATATATATATATAAAAGAGAAAACATTTAACATGTGATACTGCTCATGACAAGTTATATGAATTGATGTTTTCATATTATAAAGAACCTCTATAAATTTATCATAAAAAGGGTTTATTTGGATATCTTATTAAGAATGGGTTACAAAATCGCGAAAAACTAAAAAGTATAAAATAAGAAATATTATAAAAAAAAAAAAAAACTTTTAAGTGACACGGTTTCAGTAAAATGCACCAAAAAAGTAAAAATGATTTTTATGATTCTTGGTCATATGCGACTGAAAATAAAATGGCCGAGCTCCCCTGAAAGAATTGCATTTTGACATGAACAGAATTTTAAGAAACAATGACATTAATATGAATGACGGATATTTAAATTAAAATCGCCAAAGAAAAATTTAAATGAAATGAATATAATGATTCTTATATGAAAAATAATCAGCGAAGAGAGGAGCTATGATAGCGACACGCGCCAAAACTTTCATAAAAATGCAAAATTAATTTTTATACGCCCCCATTAATATATTAAAAGCCCCCTTTACCCTAAAAGGCTTATTCCTTGCATCGACTATGGGACAGGACATAACAAAACAAGATTTTCAATTTAACCCAGACAGACAAAGAACATGTTTTTACTTTCCCTGCAATACATGGTAATGTGTAGGAAAAGTATTGGAATCATGTCGAAAATCGCAACTCTAGTTTTCGACGGATCTGCACGTTTCGAGACCCCTAGACCACGAAAACAATACTTTTAGCGTGACGTCTGTGTGTGTGTGTGTGTGTGTGTGTGTGTGTCTGTCTGTCTGTCTGTCTGTCTGTCTGTGCAATGTCTGTATCCACTCTAACTCAAAAACTAATGGACCGAATTTCATAAAATTTAGCATGGAAGTTACTTGTGGGTAACCCTGGTGCTGATTAGTTTTTGGTACGATTCGGGAAAAATAACCCGCCGTTTTTTGCGAAGTGGCCCGCGAAAATTGCTGTATCCACTCTAACTGAAAAACTAATAGATCAAATTTCACAAAATTTGGTAGATAAGTCACTTGTGGATTATCGTAGTGCTGATTAGATTTTGGTACGATTTGGAAAAAGTAATCTGCCGTTTCTTGCGAAATGGTTCGCAAAAATCGTCAAAATCTGAAATGAAAGACTACGGATTAAACATCAACGAGATACATGAAATGTTTCTTAAACTCTGAAATATGACAGATGAACTCAAGTTTGAATTCAAAATGAACTAAATTGCTGTAATTAACGGATGGAAGAGTCAAAAACAAAATTATATAGTAAGACAAATTATATACTAAGCCAAGGATATGATTTTCCAGGTGATTTCGTATAACAAATACATTCAGCTCTATTTTCACACAAAATTTACATATTTCATGTGTAAACTGATAATCTTTAATATTTTTATTCGCAAATATATTGCATGACTATGGATTTTAATATAGTATTTTTTAACAATTACTTTTACAACACATTAAAGGTTTTAAACGAAAAATATCCCGTTCAAATTCATTAAATAGAGACTGTGCACTTTACTGTTTGTATTGTCTATTAAAAGATTGAAGGTTTGAAATAGGATATAACTAATGAAAAATATGTTAAAATAGAATTAAATAAGATTTATTTCTATAAAACTCTCCATATTGTCTTTATCAATTTGCAATTAAATTTATATTTATTTAAAAATATGATGATTTAAAATTTCTTGCATTAAATGCTATGGTACATATTCTGTCGAGTAAAAGTAGGCGTATCATTCCGTTCTTAATAGTTCCTATACAAAAAATATTTGAACTTTATAATTTTCTAAAAAATGTCATCGATTTTATTTTAAAGTATCTAGATTGTATCATTGTTCGCTGCATGTAATTAATATTTTCATTTTATATGCTTAAAGAAAACCCCGTTTCTGTATATTTAACGATATACATCTGCTGTTTAATTTTGTTTATTTTAATTTATTATTATTTTTGTTTGTTTATTTTGTTTATTAAAGTCCTTGTGCATTTTACTTTCCTTTATGGTACAGATATTACCGTAGAATTTTGACTGCGACAGTAAAATTTTAATTAATTCAATTTTAATAAATTCAATTTAAAATGCGACAGAAAATCGTGGAAAATGAAAAGGGGGGGGGGAGGTATCATCCGGAATTTTATGCTAAAAGAAACAAAGGTTATTTTTATCATTTTATTCGAAGACGAATTGTTTTTTCTCCGAAATTTGTCCTATATTTATGGGGAAGGAGCTTCAAACTAAAAAGATTCCATTCAACGTTTGCTTTAAAATAAATAGGGGTAAATGTGCCATTTTAATGCGATTATAAATTTATTTTGTTTTTTAAAAATTATCCATAAAATTACACTAGTTTTTTTTTAACTTGTGAATATCCCTTTCTTGAACAAAAGCAATATTTATTGAATCGAAACTACTCAGTCTTACTCATGATGAAGCCCTTCAATCTGACGAATCAAGGCATAAATGCCTTAACAGAAACTTTATTAACAAAAAAATTCTTAATAAACTACATTTTACGTGACTAATAATTATTATTGCAATGGTTTGATAAAATATGTATTTTCAGATTTAAATCAATTATTGTTTTTTCTTCAGATGATTTTCAAAGTTTCCTGACTTCCTCTCAAATCCGGACGATATATCTTTTCTAAAACTAGACAAGAGTTATGCATGCAATGCCTGGAAATAATATTTATTCTAATTTATACTGCGTTATTCGTGACTGTAAACCTCGGAATACAGTCAATATTTAAATGATGACTGATTTACGCTATTTAGTTTAGAAATATATATTTATATCCTTTTCAAACAGATTCCCATAACGCACTTAACAACTAGTGTCTCTTCTCTGATCATTCACTATCTTTTCTTATACAACCATTGATCATTCAATTATCTTTGAACATAGCATTCAGTAAGCTTTGTATAAACTTCTCTTATGTTAAAATTTTAATAGAAAAATTTGCTGTTTCTTTTCAAATGTACGGAATTTATTAAGTGTTCGCAAACTTCATACTACTGTGCATATGCTATTTTATTCTATATTGCTTGCACATAGTTACTGTTAGATAAGTATTTAAATAGTTTCCGATCAACGTTCCTCAATAGTTTTTCTCGTCTCTGACAGAGAAGGGGTCTAGCAGTGGCGTCACTCGTCTTTCCTTCCGGGGACAAGTTTTTTCCCAAACGAGACAACTTTATATATAAGATATTTTACGGACCTTGCAACGGTACAGCGTCCGCTGGCCAGTTCGGAGATTCAGGGTTCGATTCCCGGTTGGGGTAGAAAAGCTCTTTACAATGGCGCCCGAACCAATCAACTCTATAGGTGAGTGCAAAAATGTTGGAGGTCTGAAGTCCCCAGACCGTGCGACTCACATAGTGGGTTTAGAGTAGCTAGCTGCACGGCCGGGAAAGGATACCTCCTGCACTCAAACGAACATTTATTTAGATCTAAAAAGATAGCAATGGATGAAAAATAGTGTGATTAAACAAACAGTTTTACATTATATTTGAACTTGACAAGTACGTCCATTTTTCAAAAAAGGGAAAAGGGTTATTGCGAATATAGATAAAAATATCATTGAAAAATGAAATTTAGAGTGAGGTATAATAACATAATAAAAAATCTGATGTGGGCAACACATGACTTTCCTTATATAATGTAATGAATTTACTACTTTTACAGTAAAAAAATAGGTTTTTCTTATAGTAGATACTAATATTCTTTCCAAGATATTGAATTTTCGACAATGAGTCGTCATTTTCATTGATTTAGCATCATTTTTATCCATTTGGCGAGATTTTCATTAATTTGGCAACATTTAAAAAAAGTCGCCAAGTTGGCGACATTCCGCCCAATTCGTCGCCAAAATCTCGCCAAGCGTTATGCACTAAGAAAAAATTATTCTTACAGCAGATAAATGACTATTGGCGTTCAAATACAAAAGTATTATTCAAAGTATCTTTTTTCATGAATGGAACGAGCTAGATCCACGAGAATGATGTCACTCAATTTATCGCATGGTATTACATATGAAAAGCGAACATGTTTCTCAATAGGAATTTTTTTTTTTATGTGACTTTATGATAATTTTTTTGAAAAAAGTACAATATCTCGAGAACGGTTCATGTTAGCGTTCTAAAATTCATGCCAATCGTTTTCTAATGAAAAATTACATAAGAAATGTGTATTTGCGTAACTTCATTAGCGGTTTTGATTTTTTGACGATTTTTTCAAAATTTCATTCGAAAATTTAGGGGGTTCTGAACATTCGATTGCGTATAAAAGCAATAGGCTTCCAGTGTTTACGGATTGTGATTTTTGTACCAAATTTGGTTCGAATCGGTCCATTCGTTCGTCAGTTATCGTCTCCACAGACTCACTGACACACACACACACACACACACACACACACACACACACACATACTTTCACACACACACACAACACACACACACACAGACATCACTTCAAAAATGTTTGATTCGTGATCAGGGATGCTTGAAACGTGCTCTCCCGTCGAAAACTCGAATTCGAATTTTCGACCCCGTCACAATACTTTCCTTATACATTATGTATATAAGGAAAGTAAAAATAGATTAAAATGAAAGAAAATAATAAAATTTTAAAAGTAAAAGTTAGAAAATATATAAAAAGAAAATATATGAAAAGGAAAAAAATTTTAGGCACATGAAAAACAAAAACAGAAACGGAAATTTAGAATAAAATTTAGGAAGGAAAAATTAGAAAAAATACAAATAAAAAGGGTCAAAAGAAAAAGAAAGAACTGAGAAAATAAGAACAGTTAGCATAGCATTTTTTTTTTGTTTTGTTTTTAAACATAAAATATGGAGGGAACACAATAAGCTCATATAAGTTAATAAGAATAAAAGAAAGGAATTCATTGATCAAAATTAACCACAATAAGTTCATATAAAGTGTCTGAAAGTGACCCTAGTACGACTAGTACGGATTGAGTGGACTCTGGAAGATGGAACGCCGATTTCAAATGGAGAGGATAACGAACACGCAGGATACTTACCTGGGTAAAAATAGTAGTAGGAGGAGGCTCACCTGAATTAGCAGGATGTGGTCAGACAGATTGTCAATTGAGCGTCAATCTGACATTAGAGAGTGGAGTCCACTTCGGCTATAAGAGCTTGAAATTTCGTCCCAGTAGCTCAACGGTAGAACGTCCGCTGGCCAGTTCGAAGATCGAGGGTTCGAATCCCGTTGGGGCAGCAAGGCTTTTCACAAACTTCTCGCTATTCTCACTGATTTTGTAATTCCCCCACTCTGTAGCAATCTAAACACCGTTCCACCATTTCACCTTATCCACGGGAGTAAAAGATCTGATGTGGACAGCACATGCCTTTCCTTACAGACTCAAATTCATTTTCTCTTTATTTCTTGAATAATTCGTTAAATTGAGTTTAAAGGCACAAAATAGCAAGCATCATTATTTGAAATGACACTTTTAATTCAGATTTTCGTTTTTATTGGGTAATTGGACGTATTATCAAAGGTGGCAAAAAATCTCGCGAATGGCTCGTCCTAGAGTAATGGGGTTAGTTTTATTCTTTTCAGCGTTAAACATTATGTATAAAGCGGGCATTTAATGGATATATTTTATGGATGCATTAATGCACACGTAGTCTTTTATTTTAGATTTTGATAATTTTTGCTGGCTATTCCACAAAAAATGTCAGGTTCTTTTTATATCCCGAATCGTACTCACATCAAATCAGCACCAAGGTCGGGCACCTATAAAATTTTGTGAAATTGGGTCCATTAGTTTTTGCATTAGACAGGATACATAAATTGTACAGACAGACAGACAGATACACACACATTGTACAAACACACACCCACACAGACATATACACAGACAGACAGACAGATACACACACATTGTACAAACACACACCCACACAGACATATACACAGACAGACACATACACACACACACACATAGACAGGCAGACAGACACACACACAGACAGACACATATACACACAAACGCATACACACAGAGGCAAGCAGACTGACACACACACACACATTCACACAGGCAGACTGACACACACACATACACATACAGACAGACGGACATACACACACACAGAGCGAGACAGACAGACAGACACACAAACACACACACACAGACATAAACACAGACAGAACACGCACACAGAGCGAGACAGACAGACAGAGAGACACATAAACACACACACACACAGACATACACACATACAGACAGCACACACACACATACATTGTACAAACACACACACAGACATACACACACATACATTGTCCAAACACACACACAAACATATACACCAATACATTGTACAAACACACACACACACAGACATTTTACAAACACACACATACATACACACACACAGACATACACACACACATACATTGTATACACACAGAGAGAGAGACATCAAACTAAAAATAGTTTTTCGTGTTCTAGAGGTCTCGAAATGTGTGGATTCTGATACTAAAACTCGAATTGCGATTTTGGACACGATTCCAATACTTTCCCTATACACATTCCCAGGCATTATAGGGAAAGTAAAAAAAAATAACATCAGTTCCATCCCGATTTGGTATTCAGCGAGGGAGCTCCCGCCAATTTGCCATTCACGAATCGTCCCACAACTCGGAACGCTTGACCCTTTCATGCTCCCTTTTTCGGAAAAATCCTCTCGATAAGTTACCACGCCGGACCTGGTAATTAATAAACCCGCAGGTGTTTGCAGCTTCGGGTTGTTCTGCGGCCGACCCTTTGATCCCGGCCAGAAAGCTTCCTCGAAAGTTGATTTAAAAGGATGTGAAAAGAGCTCGGAACACATTCTGTCCAATGACCTTGCTACATCGGACGAAAGGTTTCGTTTGGACGAGCGGCCTCCAGTGGCGTCAGCGGAAGGGGCATAACCCCTCCTCATTGGCGGAAAATTTCAACTACTTTTCACACATTTACCTTTTTCGACGCAAAACGTCCGACCTACAGAAAGGTATAAGATAGCTGCACGTCCGGGAAAGTGCCACCCTATTTAGACCGGAATCCAATGGACTTGCCAACCACGAGGACAGTACCCTCATTCCCCTAACCCCTCGAATGGACTTTCGGACCTACAGATTGATCGTGTCTCTACTCCGCGCAGACACGGGATTAATTTGGGGTGGAGTCGAGAATAGAACATAGAACTATCGCCTTGACCACTGAGCTATTCCAGCCCCTCTAGGATCCCTATTCCCTTTTTCGACCTCGACCATTCGATCAACCCGAAAATGTTAGGTATTTGTTTGGGACGGCCGGAACAATACCACCCAATTTAGACCGAAACAAAGTGAGGACGACATCCACAGGAAGCTTCCTTCCTTCCCCCTTCCCCTCCACTTCTCGGAAGAACTTTGACCCGCATCTCATTGTAATATTTAATTGGTTCATTTGCAGATATTGGTGTCCTTGGGCGCCAATGTCTGCAAAGGGGGATCGAGCTGTTTGGGATAGGATATGCCAAATATCTGTCTTTTTGAGAGGTGCTTCGTTTGGGATGGACGCTGTCCCACCCGTAAGCAAAGGTTGAGCATATTTTATATTTTATTAAAGATTTTGAGGATTTTTAGGGGGCCATTTCGCAGAAAAGGTGGACCCTCATTTTCTGAATATTACCAAAAGTTATTCATCACCAGGTTTAACTGACAAGTGACTCATCCATCCAATTGTGGGAATTTTCGACGAATATTTTTAGCTAGAATGGACACACACACATACACATGCACACACACACAGAGAGAGGGGGAGAGAGAGAGAGAAGCATAAATGTCACTCTAAAAATAATCTATTCATGTTCTAGAGTGTCTGAAACGTGCACATTCGTCAAAAACTTGAATTCCAATTTTCGACCTTATTTCAATGCTTTCCCTGCAATACATTCCTTATGTTGTAGGAAAAGGGGAAAAAGTGTAAAATCTACTCTTAAAGAAAAGCATAATTTTACAGCTTTGGTGGCCGTTAAACAGTCAACTTAAACCGTTTTCGAGATAGTGTAAGCCTATTGTCTAAAATGAAAGACAAATAAATAAAAATTGTGCTCACTATTATCCGATAAGTCAATGCTGTTTTCGAGCCATTAGAAATCTGTACTTCCAATTCTAAAATGACTCTTTCGTTAAAACTAAGACTCCTAAATGTACAGGTTGGCGCATCTTGACTCTCAGGTGAAACGATGGGGAAAAGACGGTTATTTTTTCTCCCTTTTCTGGGGATCTCAAGGATATTAAAACATTCTGGATTACATTCTTTGAATTATTGGTATATAATTATTTGAAGTGCAAAAGCACCTACATCATAGAGCTTTCAACATGACGGCACACGTTCTTTATCCCCGGTCACCCAACCTGGTGCTCATACCTTCGGGTGAGTCGGGTGACTTGGCTCTTCAACACGTTCTTTATCATCTGCTTCAAAAGCGTTTGTAGGACACCACGTGATCATTCTTTGACTGGATCCATTTGATTTTGTAAGAAAAGCGTGAGATTTGAAGGAAAAGTTTATAAATAGGCCGAACTTTTGGGCTGTTCGGGATGGAGTAGTCGAGGTGATAGAGATTCTGTTTCTTTTTTTTTTAGAATCTCCTGTATTCCCAAAATAGGAACACCCGGTCATATTAAATTAAAATAAGAAAGACGCATAAAGGGGATTTTAGGAAGGATATGATAATATTGACAACTTTAAAATTGAAGTTCTCATATCATTGAAAATTCAATGTGTGATAAACATCTTATAGCAGGTATGTTCATTATTTTCTATTAATGTAAAATAATTTATTTATACATAAGGTATTAAGTTTGAAATGTTTCTAAACCCTATTGAGCGTAAGTAAGGTTGTAATAGCTAATATAGCTCGAGAAAATGTTAATCCATTTTTGAAATCTAAAATATATGGATCAATATCATTATGATGGAAATTTTATTTCGATAACGCTTTGCCATGTTAACACAAAGGTTGTCTTAACTGTCTATCCTACATTCCCGGTTGCTATGCTGTTGCCAGCGCCGAGACCACGTGATGTGGAATACTCTATAGTTAAATTACGTATCAAATATCAGTCATGCACGCCATTCAAATAGCACAAGCAGACGATAACTGACTAGACCAGTTGGAGTCAAAATGGAGACTGCGTCAGCCTGTATATTTAAGAGCCTTAGTTAAAATAACCTACACGCTTCAAACCTCACTATTGCAGGCAATCTCAAACAACGCCATACGACACAGGAAGAGCAACGTTCGAAAGGCCACCTTTTAGAATTTCAACCATAGATCTTTTAATCGTATACCCCATGCCAACACCCCGTCCCCTATTGACCACAGTCTTCCAACTGTTGTCGGCATCTGCTGGCAGCGGGAAACCGTGTCCACCGTCACAAAGGGACCCTCGCCCACCGTTTGGTGCGCCCTTTGAAGGGGGGGGGGGCTGCCCCGATGAAAAGGTGGCCGTGGGTGCTTGACTCCCCGGCCCTTTTGTGGCCATTCAGCTTCTTGTGGCCAGCACCAAAGGGTCAGTTAGTCAAGGCGTCGGAGGTGCGTGTCGACATGGCGCAGAAAGGAACCAACGCCACACGACACATTCAAGCAATTCTGAGAAAATCTGATCATTTTCAATCGCTTGCATAGTCTTCTCTTAGGACTGGTTTCACCTAAATTCGTTAATTTACCTGACTTTAATTCGATGCTCAAGCCTCTATATATAATTGAAATATCTATTATAATGTCTGTTCCTTCGAGTAGAGGTTTCCCCCCACCCCCCCGAATAGAATAAAAATTTTTTCTACCTCATCGCGGGTAACTATGTCGAGTTTCTGAAGCTAAAGATTATCGACATATTAATAAGAAACGCAAAATTAAACCTTTCATACACTGTAAAACACTCTGCAACCTTTGCTCGTTTTTTTCAGCTACTTTCTTAATCATTTGACAAACTGATAAGAAAAGCCACACTTACAGGCGTTCATGAAAGTTCCAGCTTCATTTCTGAAATATTCAGCTAATTATCGTCTGCTAAAGAGTTATTTTTGTATATATATATATATTTCAAAAACCGAAGCATACCAAAAGAATTAAGGATACTTTGCAAATATGAATATTTAAAAATACTAATGTTATTAAGCAATAAAGAGTGACGATGCAAAATACATTTATAAATTTATTTATAAGCGCAAATGCAGCTTATAAATAAAATGATTTCAATAATAATAATAATAATAGTTTGAAAGTTCGATGATAGAATAGAGAGAAGTTGCAACTTAAAATTCTTAATATAAAACCTGCAAAAGAAGTATTAAATAGCGAATCTCCAATCAAATGGGAAAAAAAAATGCAAATTTCGAGTCGTCGAGCTAAAGATAATCAACAAATATCAATGGTATGGAATCGATAATAGAAAAACAAATAAAAAATTCCAATCGTTAATGTATATGTGGACAAGGACAAGTGGACACGTGACCCAGGCCTAAATAATGGAATTGTTCATTTCGACAAAACTCTTCGTCGGTTCCAAGTATTTTCTCAAAATGAACACAAAATATGTATGTTTCAGAAGAAATAGATAGATTATATCTATTATAATTAATTATTAAGAAATAAAGTGAACGTCTGCAGGGAAAGTCATGTGCTGCCCACATCAGATTTTTTTTATAAAATTTCATTTGATGAAAAATTATATATTGCTTAATAACGGAGTTAAATTGAATGTGCTTGTACGTTAGACGATTTTTATTCATTCTACGCGATTTAAACAAGAAAAAAGCGAATATATATATATAAATATTATTAACAAATTGCATTACATGTTTGATTATGTGATTTTTCAGATTTTTCATCAGAAATCATTTATAAATAAATAATTTGGCATCACGTCTGATGTTAAAATAGCAAAATTAAACACACATCCATAACAGAAGGTCTTTATTTCACTTCCTTAAGACGTACAAAAGTTTAAAAAAGGCCATAGCGCTTTCGAGAATAAGTATGCTTTTCATCAGTGGCTACACGGAAATAAAGTTTGAATCGTTCATATATAGACCAGATATAGCGACAAAATTTGCATAAATACAATTACAAAAGAATCTACGTTTAGACAAGGATGAACCGTAAACAATTTTTCAAAAATTTTAACAACAAAAGAGCAGCATATTAAATTACAATTTAATTACAGAAATCGGAAAAAAGGGGTGGGGGGCAATCAAGCATAATCCCAAAGAGGAAGACGTCAAAGATAACTTTGCAGAGACTTGAATTGCATGGAGTCGAGAATGAGTCGCCAAGCGTAACTCAAATTCATAACAGGGTGGAAATTACAAACGGACTCACGGTAAATATAGATAAAAAGAGATTCAAAAAGGAGAATGTCACGAGGGTTATTACAACGCATCAAAAGGAAAGTCTTTTCAAAAAGAGGCTGAAAATTATCTTCAACAACAAATTGAGCAAGAGCCGTAGAAAGTTTACTAACCCATGACATCCCGAGCATGTTCTACTAAGCGGATGCCAACGGTGCGTTTAGTACTTCCAATATAAAATTTAAAATGACCATCGGTGGACATCAGGGGAACAACATACACCCCAGCAAAGCTTTTAAAGTCATCCCTATCACCCAGAGGATTCCTCTTTGGGATTATGCTTGATTGCCACCCCACCCCCCCTTTTTTTCGATTTCTGTAATTAAATTGTAATTTAATATGCTGTTCTTTTGTTGTTACAATTTTTTAAAAATTGTTTACGGTTCATCCTTGTCTAAACGTAGATTCTTTTGTAATTGTATTTATGCAAATTTTGTCGCTATATCTGGTCTATATATGAACGATTGAAACTTTATTTCCGTGTAGCCACTGATGAAGAGCATACTTATGCTCGAAAGCGCTATGGCCTTTTTAAAACTTTTGTACGTCTTAAGGAAGTGAAATAAAGACCTTCTGTTATGGATGTGTGCTTAATTTTGCTATATAGAAGTCATTTATTTTATTTGACAAATTTTTTTTCACATTTATATATTTTCCATTGTCTTTAAACGATTATTGCAACAGGATAGAAAATAATACGGACACATCTTTTGCTACCCATGTTGCATCTTCGTTTTGCCTTATGCTATGAACAAACTTCGTATTTGTTTAGTAAATGCGTTTATAAATGGAACCGGGATGTCTTATTCTTCAAATACGTCTGGGCAAATCATTTTGTATAGAGATATTAGAGATCCCTATACTTCCTTTTCAGAGGAGTTAAATTATATATTCTAATAAAATTCACTCAAGAAGAATATCATTTAAAATATTACTAGAATTTGCCAAAATTTTAAATCACGAACAACGGCGACTACATCTGCATAAGTATGTAGATAAAAGACACCTAAGAAGAATAAAGTTTTTCAAAAATGTAACGATGCTCCACAGAAGAACATTCGAAGTGGGAAATGATGCAAAAGTTTGTTTCAGGATGAGATGGCGACTTCAAATTTGGTGTATGGGTGGTTGATCGTTCGAAAGGAAGAAAATATGCAATTTCAGTTTTCCAATATTGACTAATTCAGGGGGTGCCACACACCAAAAGGTTCAATTCTCCGAATAACAGAGAAAAGGATCTTTGAAATGTGGTAGATGCTTGATATTCGGTATATTGGCCAATCATCTGATAAAAATCCTAAGAAGAATAGTGTTTTTAGAGAAAGAAGAATAGAGCGAGGGAATTTATATTTCAGATTAATATTATATATATATATATGTATATATATATATATATATATATATATATATATATATATATATATATATATATATATATATATATATATATATCAAGGTAATAAATTGTACTTACAAGTCTCTGGGGTTCCACAAGGTGGCTGTAGTAGTAGTTTGTTAGCTAATTTATATCTTCATTATTATGAAAAAACTTTTGCTTCAAATGATAATAAAATTTACAGATATGTTGATGATCTGATTTGTTAAGTATTTACTGCCAACTATGCCATAAATATAGATTTCTATCCGGATAATTTGGAACTCATTCCTAATGAAGCCACTATTAGTAATAACTTTAATTTTTTGGATTTAAATCTAATTATTGAACCTACTAATGGGGTAGTTACTAATTTATATGATAAAGCAGACTATTTCCATTTTAATATTAATAAAATATTATCATTTAATTCCTGTAATTCTATTTAATTGTTTAGAAATACAATGCTTAATCAACTTTTCAGAATTTATAGATTAACAGGTAAAAAATTTCATGCTTTGCACATTAATAACCTAAGAAATACCAGTATATTATATAAATATCCAGCATATTTAGTAAATGGTATAATAAATTTAAATTAGCTGAATATTCTTAAATTTTCTAAGTATCTTACATTAGCTAATTGTCAACACTCTCTTGTATTAGCATTACAATGTATAGTTATAACGTCTTTTTAGACATTTGCCTCCATGCTTTCACAATTCTTCATGCATCTTAATTACGTAGCTTTTACATGTAAATTTGTAACATTATTATTTGCAATGCTGTTATTTATATCTCACGATTGGCAACAATTAATCTCCACTTTTATCTTCTGCGAATGGCAACAGTAGTATCGTTATTTATTGCTTTATGATAGGACTTGTGCAGAATTTTCTCAGGTATATTATTTTTATATTCCTATTTTATTTTTCAATCTTTTAGTTTGTAGCCCAAGCAGACGGAGTTTATAAATATTATATATATCCGTCTTCAGAATCAAGTTTTTTTTATTCATTTTGAATAGAAACTTGGATATGAAGATGAATCTGTTCAAAATGAAACTCTTTATAAACCTACTGCTTTTCCACGTGTTTTGCTTTAATGTTTAGTTTTTTCTCTGTTTTTCTATATTCGAAATATCACCATTGATATACGTTTATTATTTTTAGCTGGATGACTGGATATATGCATTTTATTCTCCTCTTGATTGAAGAATCTCTATTTTTTTACATCTTTTCACGTAGTTATCTTATATGTTTAAGTTATGGTTACAACTTATCTCTAATCAATCATTGGAATTACATATAATATATATATATATATATATATATATATATATATATATATAAATTAGTAAATCCAATGTTAGAATGTATGTAGTAACTCATAAAACACTATTCCAAAATTTTCTACAAAATACAAAGAAATAAAAGAAATTAAGACATAAAAAGGAAATAATAAAGCGTTATATATATATATATATATATATATATATATATATATAATATATATATATATATATATATCTTCAGAAACATACATTATTGTGTTTGCTTCTACAAGACACTTGGACATGAATACGAGTTTTATAGAAGTGAACAATTCCTGATTTAGGCTTATAGCCTTGTCCACTTGTATAGCGATTGTGCTTGGATTTCGTCTGTTTTTCTTTTATCGATTCCATACTTTTGTTTTTTGATACTTTTCTTTGACTTGTTGATTTGAAATGAATTTTTCTCCATTTGCTTGAAAATTAGTTGATATACTTTTTTATTTTGTAAGCCTGTTAGATAGTTAGGTTTTTCGAGTTACAGCTTCTCGCTTTTCATTCATTGGAAATCTTTTTATTCTATATATATTATAGTCTATATCCGTTGGTACCTTTCTCTATAAACTTATTGGTCATGCGTTTCCATCTTTGCGGCTTTTTCCCAACTTGGACACGCTCACATTTGACCCGCGGTTCGAACCCGTGAATTGGAGATGAACCCTGGGTGAAAAGGGTGGACCGTAGTGCACCCTTCCGGAAAGCTGAAAAGGGTGTTTCGATGCCAGGGAATAAATAATATGGAAGATTCTTCCATTCAATGTGGCTGTAACAGATGATGGGAAAATAATTTTATATTCTCTTTTGAGCGCTGTGGAATATTTAAGCTCGCTTATTACTTTCTCTACAACGTATGGTAATGTATAGGGGAATTATAGGACTTGTGAATAGGAATTATAGAATCGCAACTCGAGTTTTTGAAGGATCTACACGTTTTTAGTCCTCTAGCACACGATAAAAAGTATTTTTAGCGTGTGTATGTCTGTGTCCACTCTAACTCAGAAACAAATAGACCTAATTTCAAAAAATTTTATTGGCAAGTTACTAATGAGCGATCCTGATGCTGATTAGAATTTGGTGTGATTTGGAATAAAAAACCCTGCCAGTTTTACGAAATGATCAAGAGAAAATAATTGACCCAATTACGGTAGGTATGTCTCTCATGGGTTACTCTGGTACTGACTAGATTTCGGTACGAATTGAAATAAAAAATGAATCATTTTTTTTTTTTTTTTACTTTCCTTATATACATAATGTATAAGGAAAGTATTGTGACGGGATCGAAAATTCGAATTCGAGTTTTCGACGGGAGAGCACGTTTCAAGCATCCCTGATCACGAATCAAACATTTTTGAAGTGATGTCTGTGTGTGTGTGTGTGAAAGTATGTGTGTGTGTGCGTGTGTCAGTGAGCCTGTGGAGACGATAACTGACGAACGAATGGACCGATTCGAACAAAATTTGGTACAAAAATCACTATCCGTAAACACTGGAAGCCTATTGTTTTTATACACAATCGAATGTTCAGAACGCCCCTAAATTTTCGAATGACATTTTGAAAAAATCGTCAAAAAATCAAAACCGCTAATAAAGTTACGCAAATAAACATTTCTTATGTAATTTTTCATTAGAAAACGATTGACATAAATTTTAGAGCGCTAACATGAACCGTTCTTGAGATATTGTACATTTAAAAAAAATATCAAAAAGTCATATAAAATAAAAATAAAAATATTTCCTATTGAGAAACATGTTCACTTTTCATATGTAATAGCATGCAATAAATTGGGTGACATCATTCTCGTGGATCTAGCTCGTTCCATTCATGAAAAAAGATACTTTAAGTAATACTTTTGTATTTGAACGCCAATAGTCATTTATCTGCTGTAAGAATAACTTATTTCTTCGTTCATAACGCTTGGCGGGATTTTGGCGGCGAATTTGGTGGAATGTCGCCAACTTGGCGACTTTTTGAAATGTTGCCAAATTAACGAAAATCTCGCCAAACGGATAAAAATGACGCTAAATCAATGGAAATGACGACTAATTACCGAAAATTCAATATCTTGGAAAGAATATTAGTATCTACTATAAGAAAAACTTTTTTTTTTTACTGTAAAAGTAGTAAATTCATTACATTATATAAGGAAAGTCATGTGTTGCCCACATCAGATTTTTTTTTTGCGAAATGGCCCGCAAAAATCGTCGAAATTTAAAATAAAAGGTTACGTATTTTCAAATGCATCCATTAAATGCGCGTTTCATACGTAATATTGAACAGTGGAAATAATAAGACTAATCCCATTACTCCAGGATCAATCGTTCTCGAGATATATTTATTCACATTTAACAAAGCCTTCGAAAAGTACGTTCCGTTACCCATTGAAAGCGAAAATTAAATTAAAAGTGCCATTTCAGTGTCGTGTTAAGCAATAGTGCGTGGTATTTTGTACCATTATACTCAATTTAATCAAGAAAATGAATTTGAGTTAATATGAAAGTTAGGTACTGCTCACATCCGATTTTTCAATGCCGCTACGCAAAGGTCGTTACAAACTTGACTGTGGCATCCAGAAATCTATCTCACAGGCGTAGCCAGGTTCGCTGAAAGGGGAGGGGTATAACCAATATTTGAATTGATTGGCAAAACCAATTACTGCGTGTTAAAAGTTACTGAATCACGAGGGTTCTTATGGGGATGTCCATTCTCCACTTCTAACGAAGCGAAATCTTGCAGAATCACGATTTCAATTATCAAAACAAACTGTAACTAACAGTTTATTTTTAAACCGAGCATTCTCATACACTTCCTTCAAATAAAGTGTAAAAAAGCCACTGTTGCATAAAAGTTAAAAATCTGATATGACTTTCCTTGCAGACTCATATCCACGTTCTCTTTATTTCTCCAATAATTCATTCAATTAAATTTAGTGGCACAAAATAACAGTCCTAATTATTTTACGTGACACTGAATTTGATTATTATTTAATTTAATTTCCGTCTTCAATGGGTAACTGGACCTATTTTCAAAGATGACGTAACGAGAATGCTAAAAAACTAAAATATCTCAAGAACGGTTAATCCTAAAACAATGGGGTTCATCTTATTGTTTTCGTCGTCACACATTATGTATAGAATATGCATTTAATTGATATAGAGATTAGGTAGTTTTTTAATTTTAGATTTAACGATTTTTGCTAGCCATTTCGCAAAAAAAGACAGGTTCTTATTTTCCGAATCATACTAAAATCTAATCAGCACCAGGTTATCCTACAAGTGATTTATCTATCAAATTTTGAGAAATTGGGTGCTTAGTTTTCCAGTGGATACAGGCAATTTTTGCGGGCCATTTCGCAAAAAAAGGCTGGTTTGTTTTATCCCGAATCATAACAAATCCTAATCAGCACCAGGGTCACATACAGGGAACTTACCTATCCAATATTATAAAATGCGGTGCATTAGTTTTTCAATTAGAGTGGTTACAAAATCTGCACAGAAAGACAGACAGACAGAGACACATACACAGGCGTCACGCTAAAAATAGTTTTTTTGTGTTCTAGATGTCCCAAAACGTGTCGATGCGTCGGAAACTCGCGTTGAGATTTTCGGCTCCATTCCAATACTTTTCCTATACATAGCCACATGTTGCAGATGAAGTATAAATGAATCCAACAATTAGTTTTCACTAAAGTATATATATTTTTTTACACGATGAGAAGAATGTGACTAAACATACATAACATGGAGTTCGAAAGTAGCCCTCTACCTCCATGATACATACAATGATAAAACGGAAATCTAAGGAAATACGTCTTTTGCGATTTGTCACATTGATTCAGCTGTATTTTAATTTGTTTAACTCACGATGAACTTACAATTGAAATTCTAAACACTTATAGACTCTTTTGTATTAAGTTTCTCCAATATTGAAATTATTTTTTTACTTTCCCTGCAATACATAGTAATGTATAGGGAAAGAATTGGAATCATGCCGAAAATCGCATTTTGAATTTTTGACGGATCGACACGATTTGGGACCTCTAGAGCACGAAAATATTTTTAGCGTTACGTCTGTGTATGTGTCTGTTTCTGCAATGTATGTATCCACTCTAACTCAAAAACTAAGGGACCGAATTTCATAAACTTGGGTAGGTAAGTCACTTGTGTGTGACCCTGGTGCTGATTAGTTTTGGGTACGATTCGGGATAAAAGAACCCGTCTTTTTTTTTGCAAAACGGCCCGCAGAAGTTGCCTGTATCCCACTCTAGCTGAAAAACTAATGAACTGAATTTCACAAAAATTTTGTGAATAAGTCACTTGTGGGTTACAATGGTGCTGATTAGATTTTGGTACGATCCGGAAAATAATAACCTGCTTCTCTGCTTTTATTTTTTTTTAGAAATGGCCCGCAAATATCGTCAAAATCGGAAGTAAAAGACTACGTATGCTCAAATATATCCATTAAATGCTTGTTTTATACTCAACGATGGAATTAATAAAGATCAACCCCATTACCCTAAGACTAGCCGTTCTCGAGATATTTCAGTTTTTTCACATTTTCGCTACGCCGGTTTGGAGAATAAGTCGAATTACCCAATGGAAACGAAAGCTGAATTAGAAGTGCAAATTTAGTGTTATTTCAATTAATTATGCGTGTTATTGAGTGCCATTCAACTCAATTTAAAAAATTATTAATGAAATGAAGAGAACGTGAATATGGGTCTACAGGGAAAGTCATATGCTGCCCACATCAGATTTTTTCTTTTTATATTTCCAATTTCATAATGTGTGAAAACCCCAGGCCGTCCGACTCATCCAGAGGACTTAGAGCAACTAAATGGACGACCGGGAAGAATTTCATAATGTGTGTTGAATGAATGTTAATTATTCAATTGGAATTTTTTGTAGCTAGCAGTGCTTCATGCGTCCATTCAAAGTCCATTTGATTCATTTAAAAGAAAATAAATCATATATATTTTAGTGATGTATTCCATATTAAAGATACTATATTAAATATGCGATGTGAACAAACAGCACATGACTTTCCCTGCAGACTCAAATTCATTTTCTCTTTATTTTTTTTAATAATTCTTTAAATTGAGTTTAATGGCACAAAATAACACTGAATTCACTTTTTGTTTTTACTTGGTAACTGGAATTTTTTTTCAAGAGCGGCGTAACAAAAAAAAAAAAAAAAAACTCATATCCAGAGAACGGTTGGTCCTAGATTAATGGGGTTGGTCTTATTGTGTTCCCCGTCAAAAATTACGTACAGAACTCTCATTTCATTCATACATTTGAGCACACGTAGTTTTTAATTTCAGATTCTGGCGGATTTTGTGGGCCATTTCGTAAAAAAAATTGCAGTAAAAATTTGTAAAAAAAAATGTAGGGTCTACTTTTCCGAATTGTACCAAACTCTAATCAGCACCAGGATAATTTAAAGTGACTTATCTATCCAATTTTATGATATTTGTCCAATTAGTTTTTTAGCCAGAGTGGATATATACATCCATTTTTGCAGGCCATTTCGCAAAAAGAGGTGGGTTCTGTTTTTACGAACCGTACCAAAATCCAATCAATGCCAGGATCGCCCACAAGTGACTTACCTACCCAATTTTATAAAATTTGGTCCATTAGTTTTTGAGTTAGAGTGGATACATACATTGCACAGACAGACACAGACACACAGAGATACACACAAACGTCACGTTAAAAATAGTTTTTTCGTATTCTAGAAGTCTCAATACGTGTAGATCCGTCGAAATCTCGATTTTCGGCAGGATTCCAGTCCTTTCCCTATATATTACCGTGTATTGCAGGGAAAGTAAAAATTATTAATAATAATTTTTTTTTCCAGCAATGACTCGTCCTCATTACTGCGCCATTAAAATACACTCTATAAAATAATACAATTCTAAACAACTTATTGCACTCCCATGTCATCTCGTCACGTGGTGAGCTTCTCCCCCCTCCCCTGGAGACCTCTCCAGGGGCGTTGCAGCGAGAAGAATCCGATTACAGATAGAACTTTTTTATGCACCCTCCTTCTTACGTAACGAGGTGGAAGGCCTGTCTCATAGAATAGGGGGTGGGGGTGTCATAACAGGGCCATCTGCCGCAACCACAAATGGAACCTCAGTGGGATTGGCTTTTTTGGAAGGGGATTCTCCATCGCAGGGGAGACTGTTTAGATGAGACACGAAATCAAAGGATGTTCAAATATGGACCACGGGTTCGAGCGTCCATAAACAGCCTGCGTAGTCGAATGCGCAAAAACGTAAGGGCATTATTTTTACCATAGCGTGTCAACGGGCGATGATGGCCCATAAAAATTGAAACTAAACCCATTAAACATCAAAATTTGTCTCTGTGATGAAAATAAGTTATTTAGAATACTTGAATAACAACATATATTTAAAGATTTCTGAAGTGCACGTTAAGTGATTTTAAGTGAATGTACACGACTACTCATTTTTACCGTAATCACTCACTAGCGTTCTAAAGATGTATGCATCGACTAGCAAATTCTGCACTGTATATGCGAGCGAGATGGGAAATATATATAACGATGTTTCTTTAAAAAAAACTCGTGTATATATTTTAATAAAAGTGAATATTTTATTTTCCGGTTCATTAAAAATATCCATCCAAGAACATAAATTGAGATATATCCTACCAAAATGAGAGGCTAAGTTTCTATAGAGAAACTGTTTTTAATACAGAAATAATGAAAAATTCCATACTGCTAAGCAAGCGAGTATTTTGTTGTGGAAGCGAAATGCCAAAATGGTCTGTGTGACGTCAAGTGCTCATGCTCTATACATAGCAGAAGAAACATGGTTAAACAAGAAGGATATGTTTTAGTAGTATGGACTGACAGGGTCATACTGCCATGAATTGGATGCCTTTCGTGGGGCATTTTGTAAGGGAAACTCCTCCATGTTTTTGTTACATCTGGGAAATAACAGGAAATATATACTTCTTATTGATAACACTGAAATGTATCTTATGAGTGGCAACAGTTGATTTGTATTTTTTATAACATCACTTTGTGTTTAAAAGCACGTGGTATTTTTTCTCTGAAAATTATTTGATTTCTTTATAATTTTTCAATTTGTCTATGCTTGTCGGCTGAGTATATGGAGTCCATAGTTCTAACTATCTCCGTAGTTAGAGACAAGTATTTTTAGGTTAATTTGGATAAATTAATCTAAGCCTTGACGAAAAATGGTTGGATGCCACACAAAAAAACGTTGGAAGCCACACAATTTAATTCAAGCTCAAAAAGAAGCTCGCGTCAGATGGCGTAATTGATTTAATATTGATTTGTATATTTAATTGCTGATTTAACATTGCGTTATTGATTTGTAATAGTGGATTTTTCTTGATCCCACCCGTCAAAAATAAAATGCGTGGTAAACAATTGAACAGCCCAGAAGAAGCAATTGATGCTTATCAATCACGCGTTTCTGCTATACCCATTTCTGAATGGCGTAACTGTTTTGAAAATTGGTTTATTCGAACGAAAAAATGTATTAATGCTAACGGCGAATCATTTGAAAAGCAATAGAATGATTTATTTCAATACAAAAATATTCTGTGTAATATTTTCTAAAAACTTAAATACTAGCCTACGTATTGGGATTGAAGCACGGAGAACCCACCCCACTATTTACAGTGCTCCCTATATAATCTTCACAACAGTTCTCCCTGGGAGCTTTGTCAACGACGCTGTTGACAATGATTGTCCTTTGACCGTCGCGGTCGGAAACTGACCTCTTCTACGAGCCGGAAGCGGACGCGCGCGTTTCCGGGCCGGGAACGCGTGTACAACGACAAGAACAGTAGTGGTTTTTGATTTATTTTAGGATCGCAGTCGGGGCCTCCAGGAATGCGGCAATGGGCTCCCAAATTTTAGGCCCTTAAATTTTGTATGTAATACAAGAATTTAATCAGAAATAATTATCTAATTAATATAAACGGGTCGTGTTAATTTCTATTTTCAATTATGAAAATAGTTTTAAGTATTATACATCTTTGGGGCAGCCGCTCTGAAGTTCCAAATTTGCTATGTGATGATGATTTGCAAGTATTTGGTATGCTGTGAATGTATGGGATCCCCAATGAACACCACCCACTTTGACTCAATCAGGTCCTGACCGCAGTAAGAAGGATTGGTCATAGACTCTTCCTAGATACTGAGATCCATTTACTTTGCACACGAATGAAAAGAAAAAAACGTTACCTTTGAAATTTTAAATTCTTGTAAATTACGATATTAAAAAGAAAATCGAAAATGGGCAGCACATGACTTTACCCAAAAGATTCAAATAAATTTTCTCTTTTATAACAGAATATATAGTACTAAGGGGCTCCGACCGCTGTTCGCTATGTTCGCCAACACCCGTAACTCTCTTCGCCTCCAACTCGCTAACGCTCGCTGAGCAAGCACTTTAGTGCCACCTACTGCGCAGGCGTAATATGCGCGTTAGGCTCAACCCTCTGCTCGCTACGCTTGCCAGCCCCTGTACCTGGCTTTGCAAGTCGCTTCGCGAGCACTTTAGTGCCACCTGCTACGTAGGCATAATGTGACCGTTGAGCTCCTCCCTCTGCTCGCTACGCTTGCCAGTCCCCGTTACTTGCTTTGCAAGTCGGGAGGCTTCGCCTCCGACTCTCTAACGCTCGCTGAGCTCGTTTCGCGAGGCGTAATACGCCCGTTGGAGACCTTCACTTTTTAACCGACATTCACCAGTCCTGAAACTCGATTTGCTATTTCAATCCGGCCAGCTCACACGACCTCCTACTTGTCCTGTGCTCGCTGACGCTTTCACCCCTTGTTCGCCATGCTCGCCAGCGACCGTGACACGCTTCGTGAGTCGGTAGGTTTCGCCTCCAACTCGTCCAATCAAGAATTGGATAATTGAGATATGTAACGATATTATCAAAACATGATTTATATATAATACGTTCAGAAATTAAATTGTGCCTAAATCAAAACTGTATGAGACTTTAATATATATCACGAAATCTGTCTAAAACAGAATTAAGGAGCTAAGTAGCCACATCAGCAAATTTCTGTCTTACAAAGATGTCGTTTCAACAATTTATTATTTCTGGCATAAAAAGTTTGCACATTGAATTTTGTAGTGGGCAGATTTCTGTTTTACACAGATTTCAATACAATTATACAGATTTTCGTCCTATTCACGATTAATCACAATATTTGCCGATTTAACTTTAAAATGTTATATTATAAGACAGACGTTCCTCTTGAACAGATTGCTGCGCTTTAGGTAGAATTCAGTGCCATAACGTCTTAAACAAATTTTTCCTTTTATGTTGATTTTGGGGGCTTTCAGATGTTTATATTGAAAGTAGAATTTGACCTAAACAAACTGATGAATAAAATTTCTTTGATAAGAGAAATATAAATGCAAAAAAAAAAAGAACACAAAATAAAGAGAACCAAAATTTTCGGAATAATTTATACTCAAAGTTCCCTTTTGAAAAAAAAAAAAAAAAAATCCGTACAGCATGAAAAAAATTCCGAAAAATGGGAGAAGAACGCGATTATGTAACGCGTTCATAAAAACGCGTGTGTTCCGCTCCAAAATTCAAATAAAGGTAAGCACTCCGCTCCAAAATTTAAGAAATAATTCCTAAAACGCGTTAAAAACGCTTCTATGTAAGTTAGGAAAATTATTTATGTGAAAAAGGAAAGGGAAAGAAAATAACGAACGATTCTCTAAACGGAACAGGACAAAAAAAGAAAAGAAAAACCTGCGATTGCATGAAAGAAAGAATCACAAAATGCAAATGGACAGAATAAATTGACAGAGCTTGAAAATTACCTGAATAATTTTCGTCCTTTATAGAAAATGGAATAAGTTTATACATCCCTGAAATATTATTATTATTTTTTTAAATCCAAAACTAATGACATTAGAGATCAGCAAAACATTCTCTGTATACAAAAATAGAATTAAAAAAAAATAAATATAAACTGAAATAAATTCGTCTATAGACTATAGGGTATAACTCATAAAATCGACGATAACTCTTCCCTCGCGATACGAAACGGGAGAAAAATATCGAGGCCCAAAACACGAGAAAACCGAAAATAAGCAGAATTTTTTTACCATATCTGTTCTTTCCCACATTGATTTTCATTATCGTTTAAAAGTCCCGAGCACTTCTAATTTCTATTTGAACAAGCGCAACAATCCTCCCCCAAACCCGTTTATTTCTCTCTCCCAAGTTCCCGCATAAAAAAAAGCGCGCGTCTTTTACCTCTCACCTGATCCCTCCGAATCTTTCTTCCTCTATCAGCAACCTTTTGGCGACACTCTCACCCCGCCAAAAACACCGCCAAGCAGCCCCTGCGCGTGGCGGGTGCAAGGGTGCACGTGCTAGAGCCGCGGCGCGACCTCCCTCGATTGGACCGAGCGCGATCTCTCCCGCCCACCCCGACCAATCGCAGAGCACAGAGGGCTGGACCCAGGGGCACGAACCGCCGGATTATCACGCCGCTAATAGTCTGCTTGAACTTTAATGACCCAGGGTAAGTCCGTCGCCTAGGCAACCAGGGGTGCGCGTCAGTGTCATAGTTCAGACACCCCGCGACTCAGCAGACGATAGCTCGCTGCTCTTCGAGCAGGGTCGACGCAGAATCTCCGCGGGAGCGCAACCCCGGCATGGCACGATATTGTAGCGGGAGCATGGCGCGCTTTGACGCCGCAGTTCTTGTGAAGCGCGCTGCGTTTTAATCGGCTCCAGTTGATAAAGTATTTGTTTGCGGAGCATGGCAACACGTTTGCTTTCTAGTCAACTCAGTTTCAGTTCAATTTTTAGAATGCTCACAGAAATCCAGACTTTGTCATCAATTCCTTGAAGTTGATAAAACATTTTCCTGTTGATGCTTTTCGAACATCAGGGTTGTTGATCTTCCTGTAAACTGTAATTGGTGTTTGGTTTGGAACACTTATCGATGGTTGTGGCATAGAATTTAAGAATCCAATTTCGTGCACACATCCTGTATGTGCATGAACTGAATTCCAATTTGAAGATTCCAATAAAAACTTGTGTCAATAAAAGTGATCACACGTCATAAGAAACTGTAAATGATGTAACTGGACTTTTAGTAGTAAACAAGTAAAATACCCAACAACTACATCAGACAGCATCTTGCTCAATCAGCATTGCATAGACCCCTACTGTGATAAAAATCAAAATTTTGAAATTCAAACGCCTTTGCAGCCACTTCCATATTCTACGATACCACACCTTTATGCTTCAGAGAACGTCAAGTGGCAACCACTTCTGTTCAACTGTCCACCAGGAGAGATCTTTACAACATTCTCCGACGGTTAAAATTGTTACAACAGTACCCGACTGCTCATCAGTCAAGATTGTTACAACGCTCGCCACTTCAGCCTGCACTTCTTGACCGGTGGGGCCTATTTCAACCAGTCGTTCCCTTCAAGGCCGAAAGCTGTTGATACCGGAGTGGTCCGCCACCCCTGGGCCGTCGCCAACGGCCCTGCAGTTGGGGGCGTTTCACCCCCTGGCCCTCGGCCCCTGGCAGGGCGGCTTCGAACGCAGGACGTCGAACGCCGCCTCGGCCTCAACCACCCCTCCAATGGCCCTCTCAGTGGCCACACCATGGCGGGAGCCCGGGGAACCACCGGACATCGCTCCCCCGCCCCCGCAACAGCCTGGGACGCCTTCGAGTTCGGACAAAGGGGGGCAGCAAATCGAATGTGTGGTCTGCGGGGACAAATCCAGTGGCAAGCACTATGGCCAGTTCACGTGCGAGGGTTGCAAGAGCTTCTTCAAGAGGAGTGTCCGGAGGAACTTGACGTACACTTGCAGGGGCAACAGGAACTGCCCCATCGACCAACACCACCGGAACCAGTGTCAGTACTGCAGGCTGAAAAAATGCCTGAAGATGGGCATGAGGAGGGAAGGTAAGTGTGCACCTCCTATTTTTATTCTATTTCTTGTAGTGAAACTTCTATAAACGGACATCAATTAGCAACCCTTACCTGAAACATCGAACACATTTTCACATATTTCCTGAATGCGGATCAAAAGAACCTGGTAGTCGTCCGACTTTCATAACAGTGTGTTGGTAATTTCCGCTCCCAGACGAACGAAGCAAATCCAATATTATACCATAGGCGTAATCATGCCTTCCCCTCCTCTCCGCGACTCTGTTTGCAAGAAAGTCTCAATGTGTGTGCGTCGCACGTATTACGAACGCCGTTATTCAGTTAGAGAAAATTCAACTTGCCGTTAAGGGAAGTTTCACTGCATTCTGTTTTCAATCCTAATTTTACTTTTATCCAATTGTTATTCCTGCCCAATCGCTACACCATTAGGATTTCCCACAGATATATAAAGGAATTCATCATTTTAAGTTCATGAAAATGTTTATACATCCAAGGCCTAATTAACAACCCCATTTTAATTTTGTGAGCATGGCCCAAGAAATTCTCCATGCACTCATCCGTGCTCGAAAAATTCTACGACTGCATTGCTCTGGTCAACTGACAGTTCTCAGCAACAAACTCATTTTTTTAAACCCTTTGCCTATACCCAAATTCCTGAAGCATGGTCTATTTTATTATTGAATCACGGGTGGTCCATGTTGACTTTTGCAATCAGTTCTAACTTAAATATTAACTGTGTTGACACCTTTTTTCATTAACAGTTTAATATTTAAATGTAAAAAAGAAATAAATATATATGGGCAATACACATGTGGAATCAGACAACAAAAATATTTCTGTGTTTGCCTGTACGGGCAAAATACTATTTAACTTAACTTTCTGACAAATAACTTAAATAGTTAGACTGACACTTTTTTTAATGTGACAAATAACTTACATTTAAGAAAAAAAAGTATAAGTCGGGGATGTCATTGGGGGGGGGGGGGGCTTTGAATCTTATGAATTGAAGCATATACTTACCGTGCCCTTTCAGTAATCAGGCTCTGTATGCATTTTTTTTTAAGTGTAGTGGAAACGAGAAGGCTAAATCCATAGCATCCGTATGTCATATTTGGGAGTTATGACCCCCCCCCCCCCCCACACACACACACTATCACGCTAATGCTCTTACTCTTGTAATCCTGCTAACAGAAATTATTAGGAACAAACAATATAATAAACCAATCCCATTTCTATTTCTTAATCATATCGAGCAAAAATAATACTATGAAGCATAACAATTCAAAGACGAATAGTCAGGACCTGCATAATGCAGGGGCCGCAGGCCTGGGCCTCCCAATTTTAACGGGCCCCTAAATTTTGTATGTGATAAAAATTTTAGCAGATATAATTTTTTAATTAATTTACTACTGGTAATATTAGTTTTTATTTTAAATTATAAAAATATGATAATAGCTTTAAATATTACATATCTGTTAAAGTCTTAATATATATTACTTTGAAGTAAAAAGTTTGGAAGTTTCCTATATGTGCAAAAGGGCATTTGGGGTCGTAATCCTGACCCTCCAAATTTGTTACGTGTTTATGTTTTGCCCGTGTTTATGAATATATGGGGGCCTCCAATTAACACCAAGCTCTGGTTTGATCGGGCCTTGCGAATAGCCAGACAACTATAATCCTCTCCTTTTCCTTTCTGGTAGGTCGGACGGTCCAGGTCTCAACAACAACAACTCCTCTCCTTTTTGTATCATGCCACCTTGATTGTTTGTGTGGTGTCTGTCCAATAATCGTCTGGCCATTTTGAACCTTTCACGGAATCGGACCTTTCTGTTTTATACAGCGTGATCAAACATTCAAGCGCACATACAATTTTAAAACCACATTTAATGTACAGAGAAATTGGAACGGCATGTATGGAGGTAAAAGTAAGGAGTTAAAACTTCATATTAAGAAAACACCCATATCGTGTGAGACAATCATTCCGGTGGCCCTGGGATATAAGTAGCCCTGCATTGTATGCATTTCTAGGGTGAAAGGCCTAAAATGTTTATTTAAACTGCCTATTTTGTAAAAATAAATGATTGGCGCAATGCAAAGTAGAACTGAAACAAAGAATATTCCTACGTATTCAAAGTTATTTTACCTTTCCGTTTATTTTTATCTCCCTATATTCCGTATTCTATCCTACAACTATGAAAGAATACTGGTTAATTATACTCATAATAAGGGAACTTTTAATTTAAAAATAATCAAAAATACACATACAGATACTACTCTTCCCCGCCGTCCAAACAGTTACCTTACACCTTTCTGGTAGGTCGGACGGTCTAGGTCTCAACAACAACATACAGATACTACGCATTTCTGTTGTGTCAGCAGTAGCAATAGCAGATACTTTACCAACACCAGCGACAATTGATATAATTCTGAAAGCATTATGGCATTTTCAAACGTTTCATTCAGAGGAGTTTTATCTCCTTCTTTCTAACTCCATGGTAGAATGGCTTTCAGTTTATGTACCCTTAAGGATAGATCCGAAATATCGTCTGCTGTTTTTAATACGTCAGACGATCATGCCTGGCATGGGCGTCCATAGGGGATGACAAGAGGAGGAACCTTCCCTCCCCAGGACGTTCAATGTAACAAAATTTGGCATCAAGCTAGTCCATATTGTACATTTTATCCTTGAGTTTCCCCACTGACATGAGTGGTCTGCCCCTTTCTGGGAAAAGTTCTATGGGCGTCCATAATAGGTCTTTTTGTTTTTACCCAGGAACAGGGCTTTTCCCAGAGTGAAATAATTTTTTTTTTAATTTTAAAGTTCCATTTCTCTAGCCATTCTTATAAGAGTGCCATTGAAGAGTTTCAGCAGGGCAGTTTCTGTCTCAGTTTATTGTGAGTTAAAATGGAAAGCCTGCCCGTTCTCGCTTTGTCCGCAGCCGATTCAGTTTCCCAAAAAACCTTTACTCGCCGAGTAATGCTTGAGTATTTGGGAGTTTTACAGCATGAGTCATTTTTCCGATACTCTGCAAAGAATCTCATAAGAATGTCTAAAGAAATATGCCTGGAAGGCCAAAAAAAATTATATATATATATATATTTCTCTCTGAATTTATTCCACCCTGTTCTTGGATTGATAGAAAATACATCTGTCACGATCGTCAGACGTATTGAAAAGAGCAGACGATATTTCTAATTTATTTTTGAGGGTATATATATACTAAAGCCCCACCCAACTGAAAAATAATTCTAATTTTTCAATTGCACATAATATGATCTTAAAATTGCACGTGTGCAACTAACTCTTCGATACCCCTGTATAACACAATAATAAATAAAGAAAAATATTTATATAAATAAAATTGAAAATCTATCTGTCTTTCTACCTGTATGTTTGTCTCATCACAACAGAACGGCTGAACCGAATTTAATGAAATTTTGTGGGTAGCCTTGAAATAGCCCCACTTAAAATGGAGTCAGGTTTCGAGTTTTTAAGACCAGGGGTTGTCCAGATATTAATTAAAAACGAACAATTAAACCTTCCATAGATGAAGAAAATGATATCATGTCTTTTAGCAACGGATTTAAATCCAATGTGTTTATGCGGCAGACGATTTTTATTAAATCTTTTCTGATTTAAATAATAAAGATATGTATATAAAATAAATTTCACCAATGTTGCCTTTTTGACTAGATTATATTAATTACGGTTTAAACATTATTATTTTTATTCATATTTTCGGGGATTATTGATATTTTCAATTTATTACGTCATTGTTTTATTTTGGCAAAAATGGTCGAAACTCATTGTACGTAGTACGGGTCATCTTCTACAAATGTACGGGTGTATAACTTCTAGTCTACGAGAATATAAGCAGTACAGGTATATTGGCATATATTTTAGCATATATTGGAATACATTACGGTCTTTAGGTTTAAAGATTACGGGATTATTAATATTTTCAATTTATTACGTCATCTGTTTTATTTTGGCAAAGATTTTAGAAACTCATAAGTTGTTGTACGTGCCATCTTCTACTAATACACGGGTATATCTTCTAATATTCGTAGTAAGGGTAGTATAATAGTAGTATGGGTCCCATACAATTTTAGCGCTTTTATTTTGCATCTATTGGTTCCATTTCATATTTATTGTACATTTGTTTACAAACGTGACAAGGCCGTTTTATTCTTCAGATCTGCCCGTGAAGATAATTCTGTACAGCGAGAATAGATAGATATTCCTAAACTTCTTTTTAGGAGCATTATATTAAATATTTTAATAGAATATTTTGATTAAGAATGTCATTTAGTATACTATTGGGATTTGCATATGATCGTGAGTTTTAAGTTTCTTTATATTACAAACTCCGTACGAAGAATGGGTATACTGCTAGTAAATAAATAAAAATTTCGACCTCAATTCGCCGATAGTACCGACTACATTTTCCAGCTCAGATCCACGAAGCTTGTAAACATGCCGAATGTGTTGATATACGGATCGTTCATTTCTTGAAAAGATTTTCTGTTATCTAAAACTTTTATCCGAATTCAGATTTGTAAACTTAAGTCCTTATGTAAATAAAATAATTTTATGAGTCAACCCATTTTTATCGAAAGGTATAATTAAAAGATTATCCATAAGTGATACAGCTGTTACTTGATTTTCTTGTTGCATAAAATAATAAAGTTGAGGCCTCTTTAATCTATTAGGGAAGACACTCCCATTGCATTTCACAGTATCCATGGACCGGTTTTCCCGCTTATTGTGCGCTCATCAACATGACATAACCGTCAACTGCAATGACAGTAAGAAAACTTGCTATGGGCGGCAATTTTGTGAACTTCAGTAGGAACTGACCATTGCAGTATTTCCACGTAGCCGGCATAAAAAGTTTAACATCGTCCATTTAACCAATAACCCGAATTTGTTGATAGATATCTGAAAATATTTTTCTATGGTCTTCCTTTAATAATTTTTTTAAATGTTTGATGTTTTTTTTATATTTTTTTATTACTGGCCTTTTTAGAAAATATTTGTCTTTAATGGCACCTTACAGTTCTTTATATTTTATAGGCAAGAAAAAAAATATGTTTAAATTAAGACAGAATAAAAGAAATTCCTATGCAGCAGATTTGCACCATTATATTGGTGTTAGACAACACATATTTATTAAATGTTATATTAATAGTCATGGTGATTAACAATTAATAGTTACCTGTAAATTATTAAACATTTATAAATAGTTTCAGATAAATGGATTATTAACGATCCATCAAGGCATGCAAAACAGTATTAAAACGCCCTTACACGATTTCGGAGCCAATTCAATTAAATTATGCTAAAATGAAGCTTAGCTAAGTGCAATTACCCATTGATAAACCCTTTCTTGATTCATTCATTTAATGGTTGTATTTAACAAAGATTTATGTATCACTCTATATGTCAAAGAAGTCTGGACTTTTATTTCAAAATAATTTCTGCATTTTCTAATTAAAAATCCTTCGTATTTATTCTGAAAACAATTTATACACATATCTATTCCAAGATCCTAGCTACCTAACCTATTTGTTTGAAACCACTGGAATTGTCGTGAGGTACCTACTACAAATGCGAATACTTAAGAATAAAATAATATTTTTTTTTACACTTAGAGAACTGTTAATACATTGAAATAAAAAAAATGACGGAGTGAGCCATTGGCAATTTATTCTAAATGTTCATGTATTGTTAAAATCTGATGTGGACAGCACATGACTTTCCCCGCAGACTCATATTCGCGTACTTTTTATTTCTTCAATAATTCATTACATTGAGTTTAATGGCATAAAATCACACCCATCATTATTTAAAATGACACTGAATTTTCACTTTTAATTCAATTTCGTTCTCAGTTGGTAGCCGGGCTTATTTTCAAAAGTGGTGTAGCGAAAATGCGGAAATACTAAACTATCTCGAGAACGGCTAGTCCTACTGTATTGGGGTTGGTCTTATTCGTTTGGTCGTTAAAAATTACGTATAAAACAAGTATTTAATGGATATAATTGAGCATATGTAGTCTTTTATTTTAGATTTTGCCGACTTTTGCGGGCCATTTCACAAAAAAAGGCAGGTTCTTTTTTTCCGAATCGTACCAAAATCTAATCAGCAGCAGGGTCACCACCCACAAGTGACTTATCTACCCAATTTTGTAATATTTGCTCTCTCAGTTTTTCAGCTAGAGTGGATTCAGGCCATTTTTGCGGGCCATTTCGCAAAAAATGGCGGGTTATTTCATCCCGAATCGTACCCCAAACTAATCAGCACCAGGGTCACACGCAAGTGACTTACCTACCCAATTTTATGAAATTGGTTCATTAGATTTTGATTTAGAGTGGATACATACATTGCATAGCCACACACGCAGACGTCACGTTAAAAATAGTTTTTTCGTATTCTAGAGGTCTCAAAACGTGTAGATCCGTTGAAAACTCGAGTTGCGATTTTCGGCATGATTCCAATACTTTCCCTATACATTGTCATGTATTGCAGGAAAAGTAAATTTTAGAATATGAGTATTTAAACCATGGAGTTAGAGATACCTGCTTCCTGCTTTATTTTCAAACTCACGTTTTAAACAATTCCATGAATACAAACTTTGTTAATCGATAGTTGATCGGTTCCAGGGTAAGACGAGAAATTGAAAACTTGATACAATGTTTGTTAGGGGATCTGGGGGAGCGTCCTTTAATTGCATTATGTTAGGGGTTGGTGTAGTATGTATGTTCTAATATATAAGAAATAGTTATATTGAATGGGAGGGGCTAACATGTGCCTGCAAATATCAGAGGCGGAAAAAGGGGTCTGCGGGATTGGACGTCCGCCAGTTCCTGTTTCCCACGTATGGTTGTGGTGTACGTAAACGGTGGTTTTTATAAAATTTAACATTAAATATCTGTTGTAAAGTTTAGAAAATAGTTTACGTAGAAATCCTATACGCCATTTTTGAGATAAATGAATGTAAAATTGTTTTGAGTTGGTTTTGGTTTCCAATTCTAGATGATTTTTTTCCATTTTAAACACTTTCCATTTATTTTTAAAGAGGGGGAGTAGGCATTTTCCTTTAATTTTAAACGAATAAATGAAAACTGATTAGACGATGGTTGAATACCGATCACGTAAATAGCAGAAAATTGGCTAATACAATTTCTGCACCAGGAATATAGCAATCTGGGCGTGAAAGCCAAATCCGAAATCAGCAAAACTGTCAGTATGTAATAAAAATGTAACATTTACAGAAGCAAATATTTCAATATACAAGACATAAAACCTGGGAACTTTGAAATAAGAAAATATCTTTGTATTACATCCTATAGTCAACATCCACGATGAATGATACTCAGAATGAAATGTGTGTTGTAAAATGTTTCCTTCATAACAGTTAACTTCTATCAGGCACTGTTATTTATTATAACATAAGCTAAATCCCTATATGCCTGCTTAAAAAACATCCTTTGAAAACGATCGTAGTACATAAAAATCGGATGTGGGCAGCACACAACTTTCCCTGCAGACTCAAAATTCATTTCTCCTTTATTTCTTTAAGAATTCATTAAATCGAGTTTAATTGCAAAAACAGCCGTCATTATTTTAAATGACACTGAATTGGCACTTTTAATTCAATTTTCGTTTTCATTGGGTAACTGGACTTATTTTCAAAAGTGGTGTAGAGAAAATACGAGAAAACTAAAATATCTTGAGAACGGCTAGTCCTAGTGTAATAGGGTTGGTCTTTTCTTTGTTAAAAATTACGTGTAAAACAAGCATTTAATGGATATAGTTGAGCATACTTAGTTTTTTTATTTTAGAATTTAACGATTTTTGCGGGCCATTTTGCAAAAAAAAGGCAGGTTATTTTTTTCCGAATCATACCAAAATCTAATCAACACCAGGTTAACCTACAAAAGACTTATGTACCGAATTTTGTGAAATTCAGTCCATTCGTTTTTCAACTAGAGTGGATATAGGCCTTTGCGGGCCATTTTGCAAGAAAAGCGGGTTCTTTTAGCCCGAATCGTACCCACAACTAATTAACACCAGATTCGCCCACAAGTGATTTACCTGCTAAGTTTTATGAAATTCGGTCCATTAGTTTTTTAGTTAGAGTGGATACAAAATCTACACAGACGTCACGCTAAAAATATTTTTTTCGTATTCTAGAGGTCTCAAAACGTGTATATCCGTCGAAAACTCGAGTTGCGATTTTCGGCATGATTCCAATACTTTCCCTATACATGACCATGTATTGCAGGAAAAGTAAAAAACCATCTTCTTCTGTAATAATAATACATTTTTATCAAAAAAAGGCAAAATCGCTTCTGTTGTACCCTAGTAGCATTTAATATTGGTCCAATACTGAACTATTATTGTATAACTTGGTATTACATTAGTAATATTTTCATTGTAAACCCAATATTAAGCAAATATTGAGGTTACAATGGCCCCCAATTTCTGCTAATATTTTCATTGCAATATTACACCAATATTGGTGTTACATTGGAAATATTGTCCCAATATTTTAAGCCATTATTTGGCCAATTCCGTCAGGGCGTTCACTTTTTCATATGGGGCCGATATTGGATTAATACTAGGGTATTTCGTTTTATACACATTCTAATGATTAATTTTTATTTATTTTATTCATTTTTTAGATTTTTAGACTATGAAATGAATAAAATTTTTAGATTATGAAATTAATTACCATAATTTAGCTATGCACAAGGTATTAACTTTTGGTCTTAAAACGCAGATACCTCTAAGCTAACTTCACTATTGCATAAAGCTAGAAGCTAGAATAATCCTTGTATAATAATTTGAGAATTTTATATAAAACTTAACAGAACAAGCCAAATGAAAAAATATATATGTCTTGCAAAGTTACAAGTCCTTTTTAATGGAGTGCATGCACAGTATGTGAGAAGACAATAATATTTTTACTTTCCCTGCAATACATAGTAATGTATAGGGAAAGTATTAGAATCATACCGAAAATCACAACTCGAGTTTTCGACAGATCAGTACGTTTCGAGACCTCTAGAATACGAAAAAACCATTTTTAGCGTGACGTCTGTGTCTGTGTGTTTGCCTGTAGGTGCAGATTTTATATCCAGTCTATCTAAAAAACTAATGGACCGAATTTCATAAAATTTGGTAGGTAAGTCATTTGTGGGCAACTCTGGTGCTGATTAGTTTTGGGTACAATTTGGGATAAAACAACCCGCCGTTTTTTGCGAAATGGCCCCCAAAAGTTTGTATCCACTCTAGCTGAAAAACTAATGGACCGAATTTCATAAAATTTGGTATAGGTAAGTCACTTGTGGGATGCCCTGGTACTTATTAGATTTTGGTACGATTCGGAAAAGAACAACCTGCTATTTTTGACGAAATGGCCCTTAAAAATTGCCAAAATCTGAAAAAAAAAAGACTACGTATGCTTAAATGTATCCATTAAATTCCTGTTTTATACGCAATTTTTGACGAGGAAACGAATATAACCAATTCCATTGCTTTAGGACTAATCGTTCTCAAGATATTTGATATTTCTTGCACTTTTGTTACGCCGTTTTGGAGGAAATGTCCAATTACCAAATAAAAACAAAAATGTAATTAAAATGCAAATTTAGTGTTATTTTGTGCCATTAAACTCAATCTAATAAATTATTAAATAAATAAAGAAAAAATTAATTTGAGTCTGCAGGGAAAGTCATGTGCTGCCTATATCAAATTTTTTTGGGATGTGATCAAAATCAACAGAGTCAAGGAAATGCACGTCTGATGTTGTTGTTAAAACCCAGACCGTCCGACCTACCAGACAGGTGTAAGGTAACTGTTTGGACGGCCGGGAAGAGCCACCCAATCTAGACCGTAACCCAGTGCGGGAGGCATTCACAGGGACCATACCCCTCCTTCCCCTACCACCAACCTCTCGAAAAGATTTACGAACCCACATGTTTAACGTGATCGTACTCCGCGTGAACACGGCGGCAGTTTTGACAGCGGAGGGAATCGAACCCAATTCCCGCGCGCTAACCGAACCCTTGCACATCTGATGTGACTGACCTGTTTATTTTGAAAAGAAAATATAAAAGCAGGATGCTTGAAATAGGTTCATCGTGGAATAAATCCTTTAAGAGCAGAAATAACTAGGTAATGGCCCTGATTCTTCTTAAAACAAATGAAAAATTACTTTTTGCATGAAAAAGTTATTTGTTACGCAACTAAATGCTCTGATATTGTCACATCCAAGTTCAAAACTGGAGTTGTAGACTCTCAGGAATATCACAATATGGAACGTCTTAAGCTAACTGTAACTTTCTCTTAGAACTTTATGTGCAAGGCTTTTAGAACTTTATGTGCAAATTTTTATTAAATTTGGTTTCTTTTGGCCCTTCTGTCGTATGTTTTATGTAAAGTTTTGAATCGCTGTTCGGGACTATTTTCTTCTCTGTGCAGTGTTCAGGATGAGTCATCTGTATCTCGTTTTTACGTTTAAAATCGTTCGCTTTATATATTGCGAAATTAATACTTCCTCAGGAAATTAACTTCACGATTTGAAAAATTATAAAACTATACGTTCAACACGTAATCACTAGAAAGCAATTGTGACCTAGAATAGGAATGTTTTAGGATTCATCAAATATATAGTTGAATAAAGTGGAGTATTAAGCATTGTTATGCTAACGACTAACCGAGTTTAATAGTACGCTTTTCCTCGGTAGTCCACAAAACTAATAAAAAATGATACAATGCACAGTCATTCGGTTTAACTAACATAAACTCTGTATTGCCATTAAGAAATAAAACTAGAAAGTTCAATCATACATAAAGCATTCATTATAAAACACTTTCCAACTAGGAATGTAATTTTATTTTAGCGTCTCTAAATTGTGATACATGATATACTGATATATTTTTTTAAGTATCACAGTAATTTATTATATTTGAAAACTTAAAACTTCAAAAAAGACAATAAAAAAAAATCCGATGTGGGCAGCACATGACTTTCCTTATATAATGCAATGAATTTACTACTTTTACAGTAAAAAAAAATATTATTATTATAGTAGATATTTATATTCTTTCCAAGATATGAAATTTTCGTCAAATAGTCGTCATTTTCATTGATTTAGCGTCGTTTTTATCCATTTGGCAAGTTTTTCGTTAATTTAGCAATACTGAAGAAAGCCGCCAAGTTGGCGACATCCCACCAAATGCGTCGCCAAAATTTCGCCAAGCGTTATGGATGGAGAAATAAGTTATTCTTACAGCAGATAAATGACTATTGGCGTTCAAATACAAAAGTATTACTCAATGTATCTTTTTTCATGAATGGAACGAACTAGTATCCACGAGAATGATGTTACAAATTTATCGCATGGTATACATATAAAAAGTAAGCATGTTTCTCAATAGGAAATATATTATTTTTAATTTTATATGATTTTTTGATAATTTTTTTGAAAAATGTGCAACATCTCAAGAACGGTTCGTGTTAGCATTCTAAAATTTATGTCAATCGTTTTCTAATGAAAAATTACATAAGAAATGTCTATTTGCGTAACTTTATTAGAGATTCTGATTTTTTGACGATTATTACAAAATTGCACTCGAAAATTTAGGGGGATTCTGAACATTCGATTGCGTATAAAATCAATAGGCTTCCAGTGTTTACAGATTGTGATTTTTGTACCAAACTTCATTCCAATCGGTCCATTCGTTCGTCAGTTATCGTCTCCATAGACTCACTGACACACACACACACACAAACATCACTTCAAAAATGTTCGATTCTTGATCAGGGATGCTTGAAAAGTGTTCTCCTGTTGAAAACTCGAATTTTCGACTCCGTCACAATACTTTCCTTATGCATTATTGTATATAAGTAAAGTAATACAATGCCAGTAACTATGGAGGTAAAAGTAAGCAGTTAAAACTTCACATTAAGAAAACGCCAATATCGTTTGATTTGAGACAATAATTTAGGTGGCACTGGGATAAGCTGCATGGCATGAATTTCTATGGCGAAAGACCTAAAATATTTTTTAAACTGTCAGTTTTGTAAAAATAAATAATTAACGCAATGCAAGTTAGAACTGAAACAATAACGAATATTCCTACTCATTCAAAATTATTTTACCTTTCAACTTATTTTTATCTCCATAGATGCTGTACTCTATCCTACTACTATAAAAAATACTGGTTAATTATACACACAATTTGTTAACTCTTAATTTAAAACTAATAAAAAATACATATACTAAATACTACGCCTTTCTGTTGTGTCAATTAGCAATAGCAGCCACTTTACTAGCACTAGCGACACCTCCATATAATTCTCAAAACATTATGGCATTTTTAAACATTTCTTCCACAGGAGTTTTATCTCCTCCTTTCTACCTCCATGCTAGTTACACTAAATGAACTTTATTCAAATAGCGCCATTGTAATATAAATCGTCTGCCTCTATATGTAAAGTCAATGAATATTTCATCATTTAAAATAAGAAATATTGTAATTGCGTTGGCTCAGAATTTAGAGAAACAGATAAAACGTAAAAAAAATCTGATGTGGACAGCACATGACTTTCCTTATATAATGCAATGAATTTACTACTTTTACAGTAAAAAAAATAGATTATTTTTATAGTAGATATTTATATTCTTTCCAAGATATTGAATTTTCGTCAATGAGTTGTCATTTTCATTGATTTAGCGTCATTTTTATCCATTTGGCGAGTTTATCGTTAATTTAGCAACATTTAAAAAAGTCGTTAAGTTGTTGACATTCCACCAAATTCGTCGCCAAACTCTCGCCAAGCCTTATGGATGGAGAAGTAAGTTATTCTTACAGCAGATAAATGACTATTGGCGTTCAAATACAAAAGTATTACTCAAAGTATCTTTTGTCATGAATGGAACGAGCTAAATCCACGAGAATAATATCACTCAATTTATCGCATGGTATTACATATGAAAAGTCAACATGTTTCTCAATAGAATTTTTTTTTTTTTATGTTATCTCTCGGCGAACTATATCATTTGCTGTAGTTGCTGAAAAAGAGTCTACGCAGCTAATAAATATTAAAACTCGTTTAAAATGTAGATTAGAGAATAAATTTAATAACATTTAAAGTTTGAATGCATTTTACAAACATTTGAAAATAGGAATACTAATTAAATGCATGCCAACACTCCTCCTCTTGTTTATGTTTAAGTGGGATTTTTGACATTTTTAATTTGTACTGGAATTTCTTTCAGAAATTGTAGAAAATTAAAATATATATATTTCTTGTTTAAAAGCTTGCTGGGTTTGCGGATGATAAAATTATTTTTGATTGCAGCCCACAATTTGACAATCCAGCAGAAGTGGAAAACTATTGTATGTGATATCTTAAAATTTTTACAAAATTGCGCTCATTTGCGTCAAATTAACTTTGAAGACAAACTCACTAACTCTACACAGCCTAATTAGAATCCTCGAATTCGAGAAAAGTGTTATTCACCCATTTCTAGTTATAACAGTATCGATTTTATCTTTCGTAGTATATGGCCTACTTGGTTATGATTTTTGAAAATAATTTACTCATAGGCATAATAAAAAAAATAATTAAGCTCTTGGAAATATATTTATTATAAAATATATCTCTTCTTTCTTTCTGGGAAATACAGCAAGAGTCAGAATTTAATTAAATTTGTTTTCCTCCCTATATTAAACAATTTTTATTTAAAAAACTACCTAACATATTTTACTGAATTTTTTTTATATATATTATTGGATAATCTGAATATTTCCTAAAACTTTCGAAGCAATTTGTGAATTTTAAATTCGCTTAAAAAATGTTTGAAAAATTAGGTCCCATAAGGTTCAATGTATTTCATTTTTTCAACCCGGATTCAATCCAAAACTAATTGGGTGATATTATCGTCCCATTGGGTGGTAGGTCCCACAGACCGTTTGAAAAACATACTAAAATTTCATTTTGATAAAGTCATTTTTACGGCAGTTATCGTGTTAACGGACAGACAGACAGAATGAACAATGTCATAAATACTTTTCAACTATGTTGTAAAGTGTTAAAAATTTCATTTTGATAAAGTCATTTTTACGGCAGTTATCGTGCTAACGGACAGACAGACAGACAGAATGAACAAAGTCATAAACATTTTCAACTATGTTGTAAAGTGTTAAAAATGAATGATATACTAATTAAAGCCTTTTTAACACTTTCCAACATAGTTGTAAAGTGTTTATGACTTTGTTCATTCATTCTGTCTGTCTGTCCGTTCTCACGATCACTGCCGTAAAAATGACTTTATCAAAATGAAATTTTAGTATGTTGTTGAGACGGTCTGTAGAATATATGAATAGTATCACCTAATGAGTTGATTGAACCCGGGTTGAAGAAGTGAAATATATTGAACCCTATGGCACCTCATTTTTCAAACATTTTTTAAGCAAAGTTAAAATTCACACATTGCTTCGAAAATTTTAGGAATTTGTTGGATAGTTTCTTAAATAAAAATTAAAATAATAATGACACCCATATTATATGAAGAGATCACGTGACCCACTTCAAAGTAAAATAGGGCATCCCTATTTTTTCCTAATGTAAAAATCGTGATTTTTAAAGTTTTTTTAAATTTATATTGAGTTTTGCATCCGTTCTCCACCCGCTTTATTTTTGCGTATTTTATATGCATCTCTGTTCTGCGCCGACGCAATTACAATATTTTTGAGTTTAAAGGATCATCCAACTTTGATTATTTCTACAACGAAGCCTCATTTTAATGGATGCAGAATTCAAACAAGTGATTGTGAGATGATATGTATATGATTTGTTGAATTTTTTTTCACGCAAAATTATTGAGCTCTGGAATCTGGAGTAAAAGTGATATGATTGAAATATTCATTGTTTTTACATAGAAAGCCAGACAATTTATATATCAATGACGTCATTTGAATAAAGTTCATTTTTATCGATGAAGTTTTAAGCTGTCAAATATAATAAATTATTGTAGTACTGTGATCATTAAAATAATATCGCCGCTGAATGAATCGCATTTTAGAGATGTTTAAATAAAATTGTATTTGAGTTGGAAAGTGTTTCCTAATCAATGCTTTATGCATGATTGATCTTTTTTGTTTACTTATTGACCACCCCAATACCATCCTTTCACATTTACAGGAAAGTGGATAAAATCTTCCTTCACCACAACAAAAGCAACCGAATATGGGAGTTAAAGCCGAATAAGGAGTTAAAGTTTTAATACCCCTCTCGACCATAATAATATTCAAGGCTTTTCACAAGACATTTATACTTCCGAGAAAAAGTTATCTGCAATATTTCGACCCCCCCCCCCTTCCCTTGGAAGGAAGGTGAAATATGTAAGCACAACGACTCATTCTCGTGCCCCCCCCCCCCCCTACGGGTGAATTTTCGCGATGGCACGATAAAGAGGGGGAAAAGATTGAGCGATAGAAAGGTAGCTGATAAATCGGGTTTTCGTATCAGCAGGTTTTTATCGAATTTCCCGCTAAAGCCCCATTGCTGCAAGTATATTGACGGCAAAGTGTGAATTCTGAAGTGTAATGCGTATAGAAGACAATCGAACGAAATGGTTTTTATTTATTTATTTTAATTAAGGAATATACAGAGGGGATCCCTATGATAAAATGGCAGAGAAAGAGAAAAATATTGAGAGTGTTGGAGTCTCCCATTCGACTTTCTCATACATTCATATTCCATGGAGTTATTTATTACTTTCCCTGCATACATAGTAGGTTATATAAGGAAAGTGGTCGGAAATTCAAATTCGAATTTTCTAAAGAGCACGTTTTAAGCACCCCCCAAACTCGAATCGAACGTTTTTAAGGAGATGTCTTTCTGTGTGTATGTTAATATGTGTGTGTGTGTGTATTAGTGCATGTGTCTCGATTGGGATAGCCGAGTGGTTAGAGCACGGGGATTGCACTTGGAAGACCCGAGGGGGGCCTCCGAGGTCAATTTCCGTGTTCCCACAAGGGGCGCTGCAATCCTTTTGATTCGATCGGGTTCACTTTACTGTAGATAGACCTAACGTTTACACTCACGGACTTTTCCATACAAAGTTATTGAGTTGCTTACATACTTTTTTAGGTACCCTGTATTGGGGCGGGATAGCTCAGTGATTAGAGCATAGGGATTGCACCCGAGTATGATTCTAGGCTCTTCCAAAACGGTCCCCATGTCTACACGGAGTACGGGCACGTTAAATCTGTGGGTTCGAAAGTCCTTCCGATAAGTTGGAGGCAGGGGAAGGAGAGTACGGTCGCTGTGAATGTCACCCTCACTGAGTTCCGGTCTGAATGGGGTGGCACTGTTCCAGACGTCTAAACAGATAACTTATACCTTCGGGTGAGTCGTACGGTCTGGGTACAGAGAAAGAAGGAAAGAAACAATATGTCTGTGCACAATATTTTACGTACATATGGTTGCAACATTTTCATATTAGTTTAGGTCACGCAATAAAAGTTGTCTTTAAAAATACTAGTTATTTCTGAATAAAAGTGACTCTACAATTGCAATACTAACTAATACATATTGACGTGATTATTATTTCTTCAGGGAAAGCATTACTCTTAGTATTACAGGGAAAGAAAGACTCTTATTTTAACAGCCGGACATAAACCATAATGTCCCACTGTCTTCCATTCAAATCTTCTCTGAGAAAACGTGGCACAAAAATTAAATCAACTGAATTTCATCTCGTGTGAAGGGTTTTTTTTTACTCTTGTAAACTATTTATTCTTTTAACGTGTATTAGACACAATAAGTAAAAAAAATCTGATGTGGGCAGCACATGACTTTCCTTATATAATGCAATGAATTTACTACTTTTACAGTAATACAATGAATTTACTACTTTTACAGTAATACAATAATGTATAAGATCCACGGCACATTCTTTAACGTTGAATTGTACAGTTGGCGATTTTCCGGATGACAACATGTAAAACTATTTCAAAGAACGCAATTTACTTATATTTCGCCCAACTCTGAATAAAAAATTATCAATATGGATAGCATCCTCAATAAGCAATGGAGCCCATATATTAAAATATTTTAATAATTAATTCGTTAAATAGGCGTCACTTTCACTAATTTAGTGTCACTTTTAAAATTCTGACGAAATTTTCGGCAATTTGGCAACCTTTAAAAAGTCAGCAAGTTGGCGTTATTCCGACACATTCGTCACCAAAATTTTATCAAACGTTACGGACGGAGAAATAGGTTTTTATTATAGTAGATTCTTATATTATTTTCAAGATATTGAATTTTCGGCAATGAGTCGTCATTTTCATTGATTTAGCGTCATTTTTATCAATTTAGCGACATTTTTGTTAATTTGATAGAATTTAGAGAATTCGCCAAGTTGGCGACATTTCGTCAACTTCTTCGCCAAAATCTCGCCAAGCGTTATGGACGGAGGAATAAGTCATTCTTATAGCAGATAAATGACTACTGGAGTTCAAATAAAAAAGTAACTTTTCTGATGACTGGAACGTGCTAGATCCACGAGATTCATTCAATTGAGTTGGATGACACAAAATAACTCTCATCATTATTTGAAATGACACTGAATGGGCACTTTTAATTTAATTGTCGTTTTCATTGAGTAACTTTACGTTATTTTCAAAGGTAATTTAAACTTCTTTATTTTATTTATTTAATTCGAAAACGATAAAATATCTCGAGAACGGCTAGCCCTAAAACAATGGCGCATCCTTGAGAATTACATGTAAAACAAGAAATTAATGGATACATTTGTGTATACGTAATCTTCTATTTTATATTTTGACGATTTTTGTGGATCATTTCGCATAAAAAAAAAATAAAAGAAAATGGCAGTTTTTCTTTTTTTCCGAGTCGTATCAAAATTTAATCAGCACCAGGGTCACCCACAAGAGACTTACCTGTAAAATTTTATGAAATTGGATCCATTTGTTTTGAGTTAGAGTATTCATACATTACACCGACAGACGCGCACACACACAAACGTCATGCCAAAAAATAGGTTTTACGTGTTCTGTAGATCCCAAAACGTATCGATTCGTCGAAAACTCGAGTTGCGATGTTCGGCACGATTCCAGTACTTTCGCTATACATTGCCATGTACTGCAGGGAAAGTAAAAACTGTTTGTACAGTTTACCGTCTGTAGAAATTGAAGAAAATTCAGAAATTGTTATAAAAAAAATTCCCTAAATCAAGAAAAGATTGTAAAGTTAAAAATAAAATTATTAACTCCAGAAAGCTTCTTCATTGCCCTTTGGATGCCCAAAGCTGCCCCCCCCCCCCTTCGATGTTCATGTCAATTCCCACACTTATTATTTTATGACTACACAACTGTTTGAACCTCTGCACAATCAATGCCATTCAAGATCAGATAACGTGACCCGATCCTTGTTAGTGCCTACATCTCTAAAATTATGGAAGCGTTTATACATTAGGGAACTAAAAAAAAATAAACCATTTAATTTACAAGACAGACAATATAAGAATGAACAATTTGTTCCTTTCATTTGAGTTCTTGTAGTCTCTCTTATATTACATCTATATTTTGCAGGTATTTTTTAGCAACAGCAAATTTTTTTTTATTTTTTTTTACTTTCCTTATATACATAATGTATAAGGAAAGTATTGTGACGGGGTCGAACATTCGAATTCGAGTTTTCAACGGGAGAGCACGTTTCAAGCATCCCTGATCACGAATCAGACATTTTTGAGATGATGTCTGTGTGTGTGTGTCAGTGAGTCTGTGGAGACGATATCTCACGAACAAATAGAGCGATTTGAATGAAATTTGGTACAAAAATCAAAATCCGTGAATATTGAAAGCTTATTGTTTTTAAACGTAATCGAATGTTCAGAACACCCCTAAATTTTCGACTGAAATTTTGAAAAACTCGTCAAAAAATCAAAACCTTTAATAAAGTTACACAAATAGACATTTCTTGTGTAATTTTTTCTTAGAAAACGATTGACATAAACTTTAGAACGCTAGCATGAACCGTTCTCGAGATATTGCACATTTTAAAAATAAATTTATCAAAAAATCCCATAAATTAAAAAAAAAAATATGTTAAATGTTGAGAAACATGTTCACTTTTTATATGTAATGTCATGCAATAAATTGAGTGACATTATTTTCGTGGACCTAGCTCGTTCCATTCATGAGAAAAGATACTGTGAGTAATACTTTTGTATTTGAACGCCAATAATTATTTATCTGCTATAAGAATAACGTATTTCTCCATCCATAACGCTTGGCGAGATGTTGGCGCCAAATTTGGCGGAATGTCGCCAGCTTGGCGACATTTTAAAATGTTGCCAAATTAACGAAAATCTCGCCAATCGGATAGAAATGACATTAAATCAATGAAAATGACGACTAATTCACGAAAATTCAATATTTTGGAAAGAATATAAATATCTACTATAAGAGAAACCTATTTTTTTATTGTAAATGTAGTAAATTCATTGCATTTTATAAGGAAAGTCATGTGTTGCCCACATCAGATTTTTTACTAAGTAGCAATATTAGTTTTTTTTTATTTATTCAACCGACAGCTTCGTTTAGAATATTCTATGCATAAAGTAACGAATGTTTTTTTTTTTTTTAGAATTATTTTGTTCTTTATTTTAGATTCGTATATTTTTGTTTAATTTGTAATTTAGAATTCATATTATAATAGAATTGCAAATATTTCATTCACTTAAATGAATGGGAGAATGATATGTTATTTAGAATATATACTATCCATAAAGCGATAAGTTGCTTGCAAGTTGATCTCCGGTCTGTATGTTTATTATCTCAGCATATAAGAACTCCCTATTTACTTTCCCTACAATGCATGGTAATGTATGGGAAAAATATTGGAATTGTCTCGAAAATCGCCTTTCAACGTTATGGGACCTCTAAAACACGAAAAAAAAATTTTAGCTAAATATCTGTGTGGGTGTCTGTTTGTATGTACGTGTGTGTGTGTCTGCGTATGTATGGGTGTCTCTCTGTAGGTGTGTGTGTGTGTGTGTGTATGTGTGTGTGTATGTGTGTGTGTGTGTGTGTGTGTGTGTGTGTGTATGCGCAAGGAATGTATCCATTCTAACTCAAAAACTAACTGACCCACAACTCAAAACTAACTGAAACTCAAAGATAACTCAAAACTAACTGATGCATATACATACATTGACACACGCACACATACACTAGCACACACTAGCACCCACTAACATATACACATTTTTAACATACTAACATATTTTTTTCTTCCCACGTAGTGTTTAAAACGATCGATATGCATTAGAGATTGCTTAAACCGCGCTTTTCCGTCAGAAACTCACGAATTTTCCCTACACATTATACTGTCTATGTAAGGAATGTAATATATATTTCTTGACACCGATTTGCATGCTTTTACCCTGAACAGAATCATACTGAAACCCCTGGCTGTAATAATATTTTTCTTTTAATTTGTCTTCAAATTCCTTTCTTAACTATCGTGACCTCAACAACAAAACGATTACGCATATCCGTTTTTCCACGATCGCAGCGAGTGATATAGTTTAGTTCCATATAATGAGCCACTTCTGCGAACTGGACATCTAAATTTTATTGCCCATCATTTTTAGGGTTCATTAACTACAAAAGATGAGTAAACAAAAAGTCGCCATTTACATAAAAGCTTATTTCTTTTTCTCCTCATGTCCTTTTGGCATAAAAGCGGGTCTCCGATCGGCATTTCGCATAGGAATCTCATGAAAAGCAATTAGCCATCGAGTCGAGCTTAACTGAAACCGTAACCTCTGGTAAAATCCAAGCTATCATTTCATTCCTCCCGAGTGGCATCAGTGATGTGAGACCGGCGGAGGGTCAAAGGATTTATTTTCTTAACTGTGGCCGCGTTTTTGGACGCTTCTGCTTCTTCTTTTATTATTTTCCCCCGGCGTAGTGTTTGAAACCGATTGGGGACAATGTCTGGAATGAGCGTGTGGGAAAATAATGAAACTGTCGGAATGAATTTATTTACAATGTTAAGGGAAGAGACCCATGATAAATTAGAAAGGGAAGAAACGGAAGATGACCTGAATAGGACTTTCAAGAGATTTTTTGGTCACTGCGTTATTCTTGACTGCTATGCTGTTACTTCTTTTATTTAATTTGTTTTCTTATTCTCCATGCCTATGCTGTGCTTGGGCTAAACTTATTATAACGTTAACGCTCTAACATGAACTCTTTACGTATTTTTCTATATGTATAGAGTTATATATATATATATATATATAATATTCAACAAGAAATATCAATCATGCCTACAGCATTGTGTATGAAACACTTTCCAACTGAAATGCCATTTTATTTAAACATCTCTAAAACGCGATACATTCATCGCTGATATATTTTAAATGATCGCAGTACTACAATAATGTATTACATTTGAAAATTTAAAACTTCATCCGAAAATTATGAACTTTATTCAAATGACGTCATCAAATATAAATCGTCTGGCTCTCTGTGTAAAAGCAATGAATCTTTCATACATATTACTTTTATTCCAGACTCCACAGTTAAATAATTTTGCGTAAAAAAATTCAGCCATTTTTATTCAACTCATCTTACAATCACTTGTTTACATTCTGCATCCATTAAAATTACGTTTCGTTGTAGAAATAATCAAAGGTTGATAACCATTTAAACTCAAAAATAGTGTCATTGCGTTGGGACAGAATACAGATGCACAGAACATAAGCAAAAATAAAGCTGTTTTAGGACGGATGCAACATTAAATATAAATTTAAAAGTATAAAAATTATGATTTTTACACTGGAAAGAAAAGACGGATGCCCTACTTTATTTTGAAGTGGGTCAAGTGATCTCTTCATATAATATGGGTGTCATTAATATTTTAATTTTTATTTAAAAAACTACCGAACCTATTTTGCTGAAATTGTTTTGTATATTTTATGGGATAATTTGAATATTTCCTAAAATTTTTGAAGCAGTTTGTGAATTATAACTTCACTTAAAAAATGTTTGAAAAATGAGGTCCCATAGGGGTCAATGTACTTCATTTTTTCAACCTGGGTTCAATCCAAAACTAATTAGGTGATATTATTCATTTACATTCCCATATGTCCCACAGCCCGCCTTAATAACATATTATAATTTCATTTTGATAAAGTCATTTTTACGATAGTTATCGTGCTAACGGACAGACAGACAGAATAAACAAAGTCATAAACACTTTTCAACTATGTTGTAAAGTGTTAAAAAGCACAGAGGTTGTACGTGAAATGTTCCTCTCCCTTAAGAGAATCACTTTTGTATACAACCAACTCGCTTTTATTTTCAAGTCTTTTTCGTATTTGCTTTTCCAATATTTTTTTGGCTTTTTAACACTTTACAAACATAGTTGAAAAGTGTTTATGACTTTGTTTATTCTGTCTGTCTGTCCGTTAGCACGATAACTGCCGTAAAACTGACTTTATCAAAATGAAATTTTAGTATGTTGTTCAGACGGTCTGTGGGACCTATGGGAATATAAATAAATAATATCACGCAATTAATTTTGGATTGAATCCGGGTTGGAAAAGTGAAATGCATTGACCCCTATGGGACCTTATTTTTCAAACATTTTTTAAGGGGAATTTAAAATTCACAAATTGCTTCGAAAGTTGTAAGAAATATTCAAATTATCCCATAAAATATATAAAAGAAATTTCAGCAATATATATTCAGTAGTTTTTAAAAAAAGAATTAAAATAATAATTAAACCTTTTATATGAAGCGATCACGTGAGTATTGTATCCGTTATAAAACCGCTTTATTTTTGCTTAAATTCTGTGCATCTATATATTGAAACAACGCAATTACAATATAGTTGAGTTTAAATGATCGTCCAACTTTGATTATTTCTGCAACGAAGCCTACTTTTCACTTATGGAAAAAGTAAACAGCAAAATATGTAGAATGAGTTGTATAAGAATTGTTGCATTTCTTTAACGCAAAATTATTAAGCTCATGGAGTCTGCAATATAGCTGACATGAATGAAATATTCATTGATTTTTCACAGAGAAGGATTATTTTTTCGATGAAGTTTTAAGCATGGAGTTTAATTACTTGTACCTCCATGGTCTCAAGTTTTTAAATAAAATAAATTATTATAGTATTGTGATGGATGAAATGAATGGAAAAATGTGTATGAATGAAATGCTGTTTTTATGGAGAGAGTCAAGCGTTTTATATTTCGATGACGTCATTTGAATAAATTTCATTTGTTTTCGATGAAGTTTTCAAATATAATAAATTATTGTAGTATTATGATCATTTTAAAAATATTATCTAGGAATGTATCACATTTTAGAGTTGTTTAAACCAGGCAATTTATATTTCAATGCCGTCATTTGAATGACGTTCATTTTTTTTCTATGAAGTTTTAAGTTTTCAAATATAACAAATGAATGTAATATTGTGATAATTTTTTAAATATTTCCGAGGAATGTATCGCATTTTAGAGAAGTTTAAATAAAATTGCATTGAAGTTGGAAAGTGTTTCATAACCAATGCTTTATGCATGATTGATCTTTCTTGTCATGTTTTACTTTGATTTCTTGGTATGTTTGGGTGGGGGCTATATTATGTGAGCTGTGATTTAATTAAATGCTCAGGGATTTAATTAAATATTTTTATAATAGTCAACATTTGGTTTTGGGTCATTCCTTTGTGTGCCACCTTCTCAAGTGTGTTCTTTTTAATAATTACTTATTGCAAGGTAATAAATTATATCTGACGTTGCAAATTAAGGATGAATCCGCTATCTGCTTTAACAAATCTACAATCTAAATCAAATCACCACGAGTTAAGATTTATATATATGAATATACTTTTTACCGTTATATATATGTGTGTGTGTGTGTGTGTGTATGTACGTGTGTTCGTGATAAAAATATTATATGAAAATTCCAACTCGTCATTTAATGCTCGAATGGTTAGGATATTTACAGTGTATTTCAGGTGTTTGTGTTTCCTATATAATTTTTCAATCTTTATGCTAGTCGTACACATAGCATTAGTTTATAGATAAAATCTATCTCTTGCTTCAGAAACTAGCATGGTTTGTGTTCATTTCGAATAAATATTTAGATTTGAAAAATAATCTATTCGAAATGAACAATTTTAGGCCTAGTGCTTTTCTACGTGTATAGCTCTAATCCTTGGTTATTTTTTGTTTTTCTATTTTGGAATCCACACCATTGATATTTGTTGATTTTCATAAGCTTGATGACAAGAAATAAGCATTTAATTTTTCTCATGATGGTAGATTCTCTATTTAATGCTTTTAATTTGTAAAAGGTGCAGTATTTTATGAAATCGATAAAAATTTTCAGGGGATTTGAAGAAATACTAAATATTTTTATACAACCCCCGTACAAAAACATTTCCAATGAGTAAAATGTGTCCCATACACTAATAAGGTGATGTACAAAATTTCAGTATTTTATCATAAAAAGTCCCAGAGATATGTTTAAACAAAGTTGGAGAGGAATTAATCACACATTAAAATGTAAATGTTTACAGCAAGAGTGCAAATGACGCAACGCAGAGATACATCATAGGCAAATAATTTTTGCCTCTTATCTTTAATTGAACTTTGGTATGGATGGAAAACCTTTTGAACAAGCTTTGTAATCTTTGTGTAAAGTTATTATTTTTACACAGTGTAGATACCTTTGTACCAATAAATATCAAAATTATTATTTATTTATGTAATCATTGTTTTCTTTCGTAATGTGTCGAAAGCCCAGGCCAACCGACTCGTCCGAAGACTAAGAGTAGCCAGATGGTAGGTCGGTTTCACGCGATCTGCTGACATGATTTTTCCCTCTGAAAACCCATGTCGATGCATCGAAAAGTGGTTTAAGTCAGCATTTTTGTCTTTTTATATCTCTGGTACATTTTATGATAAAATGCTGAAATTTTGTACATCACCTTATTAGTGTATGGGGCAGATTTTGTTCATTGGAAATGTTTTTGTATTATAAGAGCCGTATAAAAATTTAAATTTTGTATTTCTTAAAATTTAATCCCCTGAAAATTTTTACCGATTACATAAAATTCTGTACCTCTTTTTACGCAACTTTGCAATTTATTATATATGTCTAAGATCAATATTTAAGGAATAAAAGCCAAGGTCAATGATTTTGGGACACCCTGTATATGCAGACACACACACATATACTATATATATATATATATATATATATATATATATATATATATATATATATATATATATACAGACACACTAAGGCATTTATATATTTATATTCACTAAAATTTTTTAATTTGGAAGTTTATACGCTCGTCATCGTTGAACAGCCGATAACTGCAATAGTAGCAAGAAAACTTGCTATGAGCCACATTATTTTTTTTTTTAACCACTATAGAGACCTACCCATTCAATCCCATCACGTAGCCGGTTTCAAATTCTTTCAAAAAATATTTAAGCTCAGACTTTACAATTCAGACTTTACTCAGAATTCACAACATTCGCACATGAAGAGGGGGGGGGGGCGTTGTATATTTTTCCTCAATGCATATACGTATGACTATTCATTTTGATGTTTTATTTATTTACTGTGTCCACATGTTTTTCACTCTCCGTGACACATTTGTTTGCAATATATTCAATTGATCTTAAAACTCGTTTATTTTTCAGTGAAATTTTGATTTGTAAAATTTTTAGTAAAGAAATACTTTATTTAAACTATTGTGTGGGAATAAAAATACCGAGAGGAGGAAATACATCCCATTCTACAGGAGTGAGTAAAGGTGTGTGTGTGATGTAGATCATATATACCCCTCATTGGCCTAAAAAATGACCAAAGTTTTCTATAGGGACCCTATTGGAAAAAGAATATCCGGTACTGTATCCCTCCGCATCTGGTCAAAGTCCCCTCTCTTTCGCTTGAGGCGAATGAATGATGAAAAGAGGCGAAAATGACGAAACAACCATTAAATAGATCTTGAGAGTGATAAATAATAATTTAACAACTACTTGTAATCCTCGCGGAAACATTCCAAATTACCCATACTAATCCGTCCCGCGCCTGTTCGATGTCCCTACCCGCGGGAAAGATTCGGAGCATCGCGCACCCTCTCCAACGCAGACGAAAAACTGTTCTCCAACCCCCTTTCTCCACCCGGCAGTCGCCGTTGGAAGTCTTGAAAGCATAGAGCGATTTCTCACATGTTGGACTGCCGTCGATTGACAGAGAATGTCTTCCAGATTTCTCTATCGATTCCTTTCATTTTATTGTTATCATTATCGTCTGTATTAATCGATATTAATCGCTCGATTGAGAATCCCACCGCCAGGGGGAGAGAGCCACGAGAGTTGTGATGAAATGACTTGTGGTGGAGAGTTTTCGAATACTATCTGGATTGAAATATATTAATTCTGGTTTCATTTTTATGGCATAGTCTCATGGAGAGATTATCTTTAAAATAATTTTTAAAAAATTGAAGATTTTAACGCTGTTATTACTAAAAATGTCATTGCCAATGGATGTTCAGCAACTTTTTACTCCATACCGTTTGGTGGTCGAAGTTACAAAAAAAATTGATTACTCAATATGTTAAAAATCAATTATCTTCGTCTTGATATATATATATATATAAATATTTTAAATATTCATTCTAATTATCTTTAAGAACAAGTTTCATTCGTAATAGAATAAAAAATATGAAAGTGCCATGGCTGGTCATAAACTTTAACAAGTGTAGTTGAAATAAATTCATTTGGATTAGAAAACAAGATTACTCATAAACACATTTGTGTATATCTTTGCAAGTTGTAAAAAATAGTGTCTTTAAATTTTTTGAACGATTTTGTTAAGTCAACTCGATAGTTTTTCTAAAGTCTATTTGAAATTTTCATAACTAATCTAATTATTGTAATTCAATATATGTATATTATATATAAAGAACTTACCTAAATATTCTTACGTAGTAGACAATTTTACCCCAAATTGCATTTTTTTTCTTGTTCAAATATTAATTTGAAGAAAATCAATCGTTCTAAAATAAAAATTTTGCACCATTATTTTAATAGAAAGAATAATACAAAAATAGCTGCAATGCAAAAATATTGCCATTTCAACATCTTTAAGAATTCTCTCCATAAAATCAAATGTGTCTAAAACGATTTGTTAAGTGAGTATTTAGAAGATAAATTAAAAACTTTTGAAGTTCTTGATTGTTTGTTTATAGATAACTTTATTGAAATTTAAACTTTTCAACAAACGCAATTTTGCATTTAAAAAATGAAAATTCATATTTAAATCATACTTCTAAATAACAAATGGCTTCCCAATTTGTGAAATGGGGTGAAAAAATATATTCACAACTATGTAATATTTCATATTTCGCTTATATAATATTTAGAACATAGTTTTTATATTATCTAATATATTTTCTAGTAAATATATAAATCCATATCAAATTATATGTTTTTATCGTGCTAAAATTAGTTTTTTTATATCAATAGATTTTAATTTATATTTCTTTTTGTTTAGCATCTACACTAGGATTTTTAAGTAAATATTTTTTATTTATTTCATTTTATTCATTCATTTATCTATGTTACTTTATTTTATGATTATGGATGATTTTTATAATTTTTATACTTTGAGATAAATTTTAGTTTCATTTCATATTTTGTTCTTAGATCTGTTGTTACTCTTCGATAGAAAATTTATTTAGAATTATTTTAAACATACACTTTGAATTATACCAACAAAAAGCAAATTAATTTTTAAATCATTATATATTGAATTGTAACATATAGTCTAATGTTATTTGGAGGATATTTAGGATATTTTAAATATTTAAATACAATGTTTTTATTCATAAGTTTATGAATTTTTATATAGAATCGTTAATAATTCGAATTTTTAGTTTTTGAAATATACTTAAAACTTAGTTGTATTTTAAAATCATTTATTCATTTTGTATAAAATTCAGCCATACATATGACATTGCAGTTGAATATAGAGAAAAGTAAAAATATTTGGCTTTCCAGAAGAGCTTTCTAGTGAGATGTATTTAACATTTTATCTGTCAACATTTCTGAAATGAGCATAAAATAATGTACTACTGGTAATTCTAATTAAACGTATCCATCTTTAAAATGTATGATTTAAATGTTTTCATCTAGTAAATACTTTAACAAGTAAACCATTTTACTAAACCATTTCATCAAAATGTATACTATATAAATCGGCTATGGGGGATCACAAATTCAATTTTCCTGTATCTGAAAGACATTTAGGATATGTATCTACAATTATATTGAAATATGCCACAACAATATAGTTGTTTATTATTTTGGAGTTCATTTACCGTATTGCAGTTCCATACCTAGTCCATTATATCAATTTCTACAATTTATTTTAATTGATTTCGCTAACATTTTATAATTATTCTGAGAGTATTAAAATGCAAACTTTTATTTTAAAATGTTGAAGTAAGTTTATATCTGAAATGACTTTAACTGTCTTTAAAAGTTAGAGGGCTATGCGATCTTAACATATTTTTTTTTTTTTTTTTCGTTAGTTACCCTTGCATCTTAGCGGTCATGACATTTTCAGTATTAATACTTGTACTCAGTAAAGGAGCGGTTTTAAGTATAGAAAAGCTGCTTGCGTCTGATCTATAGTCGTTTATAAGTCTCAAACATACTTTTCCTGTTTTAGAGGTTATGTAAGTTCCAGTTAGATAAAAATTTGGTTTATATGAGAAACAACAATAATCCAGCAGATAATGTGCTGATAAAGTTTCTAATTCAAGCCTATGCCTATTAGGGTATTTATGTATTTTTGTTTTTGTTTTCTAATTGTAAAAGTTGGCATCTTCAAGGATTTATCGACAGCATATTTCAGTACAACAGACATTGATATGTTTTAGATGAAATTAAGCTTATTCGATGAGGATACTAGAGGTTAAAACTCTAGTAGCTAACTAAGTGATAGAAATGGCGATGTTTCGTGTTGTCAATTTTATGTATATGTTATATAATCTCAAGCTGATTGTAATGAATCAATCAGGGATATATTATATCTGATTCGTACAATAATGGATGTGAAATGCCTTCAATCCATTAAATCACCGACATTACGTCTTTGACAGCATTAAAGAAAATAAGTAGAATGTAATAAGTTAAGAATGTAATGTAATAAGAATAATGAACTAGAATGCAGAATACAAAAGCAGTTGATATGAATAAAAATGTTAATGTGTTCTGAAGGCACCGATTAGAGAAAACTTCTGAAATAGCAGAGCTCAATTAAGAACAATGCATAGTATATAAGGAACATATTTTGAGGCACTTTTCGTCTGCTCTTAACTTGTACCATGTTCTGAAAAATTAGGAATTTTCAGACTACTACAGTCAGAAACGATTACCGAAAATGGGTGACTTAATCCGCTGAATGCAAATGACATGGAAGTGATATCCTTGAGAAAGAAACTAAAGTACCATCAAAAAGTTTCTTTTTCAGTAGTATTGCTTAAAATATTCTGCAAATGTTACCCACATATGAGGAGTTTCATTCTAACCTTTTAGGAATGACTTTTAAACATAAATCTCACTTTAATAAACTACTACTTCTACGATATTAATGACGTACCAAACCTTCGAATGCAGCCATACTGTTGCACGACGTGTACCACCCATGGTCGACTAAGTGCACGTTGCTTTTTCTGTCCCCTAGCTGTCCAGCGAGGGCGCGTGCCCCCCAGCCAGCACCCTCAGATCCCGCTGACCAACGGCGACGCTCTGGGCGGCCCCCATTCCTACCTGTCCAGCTTCATCTCGTTGCTGCTGAGGGCAGAGCCCTACCCACCGTCCCGCTACGCACAGTGTGTCCAGCCCAACAATATCATGGGCATCGACAACATATGCGAGCTGGCCGCCCGACTGCTCTTTAGTGCGGTGGAATGGGCCAGGAACATCCCCTTCTTCCCAGAACTACAGGTAAGTTTTTTTGGTTTTAGAAATATTTGGAATTTCTTGATGAATATTATAGACTGATATTTCTTTTAATATTTAAAATTTTCCTGTTGGCAATGTGGTTCAAATATCTCTCCCTCACACTATCTCAACCCACACATTGCAGAGGGCGTGCAAATGTATCTTTATAACGTGTGAGACACCGCTTTATATTTTCATACGTTTATATTATAGGAAGGACTTCAAAATTAACTGCTCGTCTTTCTGATACAAGAGTCCATTAAATAGTGTAAAGTACTATTCTATTTCAACCCAAGATCGTTACTCTAGTATTTACTTCACTCTAAATTAACTTCCAATAACCCAATGACCAGAGTTCGAGGAAGAAATCACGACATTTGACGCATAAACAACTTTATTGACAACTAGCTTCGCTGGGAACTCTAGTCACACACATATATGTATATATATTACAAATCTATATACACATTATTACTTTCCCTATATACATAATGTATAAGGAAAGTATTGTGACGGGGTCGAACATTCGAATTCGAGTTTTCGACGGGAGAGCACGTTTCAAGCATCCCTGATTACGAATTCAACATTTTTGAGGTGATGTCTGTGTCTGTGTGTGTAGGGGTGTCAGTGAGTCTGTGGAGACGATAACTGATGAACAAATGGACCGATTCAAAAAAAATTTGGTACAAAAATCACAATCCGGGAATACTGGAAGCCTATTGTTTTTAAACGTAATCGGATGTTCAGAACCCCCCTAAATTGTCCAGTGAAATTTTGAAAAAATCATCAAAAAATCAAAACCTTTAATAAAGTTACGCAAATAGACATTTCCAATGTAATTTTTTCTTAGAAAAACGATTGGCATAAACTTTAGAACGCTAGCATGAACCGTTCTCGAGATATTGCGCATTTTAAAAATAAATGTATCAAAAAATCCCATAAATTAAAAAAAATATATTAACTGTTGAGAAACATGTTCACTTTTCATATGTGATATCATGCGATACATTGGGTGGCATCATTCTCGTGGATCTAGTTCGTTCCATTCATGAGAAAAGATACTTTGAGTCATATTTTTGTATTTGAACGCCAATAGTTATTTATCTGCTATAAGAATAACTTATTTCTCCTTTTATAACGTTTGGCGAGATTTTGGCCCTAAATTTGACGGAATGCCGCCAACTTGACGAATTTTTTAAATGTTGCCAAATTAACAGAAATCTCGACAAATAGATAAAAGTGACACTAAATCAGTGAAAATGACGAATCATTGACGAAAATTCAATTTCTTGGAAATATTATAAATAGCTACTATAAGAAAAACCTATTTTTTTATTGTAAAAATAGTAAATTCATTGCATTATGTAAGGAAAGTCATGTGTTGCCCACATCGAATTTTTTACAACTCTAGCATTACAAATTCTACCCGTGACATGAAATTCAAACCTAACTTATTACTAAATTAACCTTCAATCTGAAACTTGCATCCAAATCTCGAATTCGAAAACGTTTGTGAAAACAATACTTTCTAAATATTATATTACATAGTATGAATAGAGCCGTTGCTAGAGACGAAATTAGAGAGGGAGTGAAGAGAAATTCAAGGGGAACTTAACAGTCTTAAAGGAAGGGCTCACCCAAAACACAGTTAATCATTAGCATTTATAAACCATAACAGTTAATAATTTATATGAATTGAAATATATAATAGTAACAAATAATTACATATTCATATCTGCCAGCTAAGATTTGATTATTAATATCCATATAGCTACTATACATCGATATTAATATATAATAATCGATATTAATATCTATGTAGTTACTATACATCGATATTAATATATAATAATCACGGTTGATTTTAATGTAAGCATTAACTAGGAAAGAAGCTGCTAATAATTTATAGAAACATTTTGAAAGTTAATACAAGTTAATATTAACTCTTACCGACTTGTCGGTTGATTTGGATTCTATAATGTTTTAACAGCAAACCCACAATAATACAAAAGTATCCTAAATATTAGTGTCATCATTTTTAAATATTTTTAAATCAAATATAAGTAAATAAATGGATCATACATTCAGCTGAGTTAAAAATCTTTAAAATGAACTCGAGACACTAATCTAAAGTCGCCGTCATCTAAAGTCATTTACAATAAACTTCAAACCTAACTTATTACTAAACTGACTTTCAATCTGAACGTAAGACGATCCAACTACGCCATACTATATAGACTCTCCGGCCACACAAATAGCTACTGAAAACCCTCGAGTCAGTCGTGTGCTCTTCAACACTGTATAGACTCACAAGATTGCAGGCTATCACTCTTGAGGACGATCAGAACACACACACGGTCGCGAACTCGGCAGGATGGCAGAGCCGCCGTCATTCTAAAGTCTACCTTCATAGAACTGGCCCATCGTGAATATGCGATTTTTCGGAATGAAAGTTGAGAAGTTTAGGACATACATTAAAATCAGGAAAAAGTGGAATTAGAATAAAAATTATAATATATAATAGAATCCTCACAACTTATATTTTGTGTTCAAGTTAATGCCCAGATTACTTATGCAACAGGTTTTGGTTAATGACCAGGTGTAAGACACCTACGACACTACCAACCTAGGCTTGGACAAACTGGTTTATTAACCTGTATTTAAAGGTTTATAACAGCATCTCTCGGGTAAATAAATACCTTGTGTCTATGGTGATACTTCATGCTTAGGTTACTTATACCACTTGTTCTAGTTAACGGCCAAGTTAATGCTTCAGCGTCTGTTCAGGTATATGATATGTACATGATACTTTATATACATGTATATGATACTTTGCTTTCAGTCTTGATACATTGATTTCAAGTTTATTGGGCATCGGCTTATGATATTTCATCTTTATATTTTTAATACTTTGCGTTCAAGCTTACATCGGGTTCAGGTTTTTAAAACCATGTCTGCAGGTTTATAATACATCGTCTGCAAGTTTATAATACATCGTCTGCAGGTTTATAATTCCTTGTCTTTAAGTTTATATCTGTACTAACAGTCGGACTGACAATACCTTCTCTCGCAGGTGACGGACCAGGTCGCCCTCTTGAGGTTGGTGTGGAGTGAGTTGTTCGTCCTGAACGCCTCTCAGTGTTCGATGCCCCTGCACGTGGCGCCCCTCCTGGCTGCGGCGGGGCTCCACGCGTCCCCCATGGCCGCGGACAGGGTCGTGGCCTTCATGGACCACATCAGGATCTTCCAGGAGCAGGTGGAGAAGCTGAAGGCGCTGCACGTCGACGCTGCCGAGTACAGTTGCCTCAAAGCCATAGTCCTCTTCACCACAGGTGAGTGATCTTTATCGGTCTCCTCGGAACGCACTTTCAGGCATTCAATGCGAAACCGTTCTTTAGACCACTGATACACATCGTCTGGAGTTGAACTTAGTATTAAAATAATTGTTCTATTTTATGTTATGTTCCGTAAGAATAGTTTGTTAGAATAGGGGCCACTTTCATGTTTACAGCATAAGGCAATTTGTGGATGTTCCAATGGATATGTCAAAAACTGTAAAAAATAACAACAGAAAAAAAAATGGTCTTTCCTATAATTTTAATTTCATATTATCATTTTATACGGGTTGATTAAAAAAAGATGATCCAAACTTTACGAGGTGGTAGTACATATCAAACCAAGCCCCCCCCCCCCCCGGCCGTCCAAATGGTTGCTCGAGTCCTTAGGATGAGTCGGACGGCCTGGGTCCTCAACACCAAACCAAGCCCCGGCCACACAAATAGCTACTGCAAACATTCGGGTCAGTCGTGTGGTCTGGGTTTTTCACACCAAACCAAGCCCGTCCGGCTGTTCAAATGGATGCTGTATGTCTTCGGATAAGTCGAACGATTGGGTCTTCAAGACCAAACTAAACCCGACGCTCGAATTTGCTGCTCTAGCCCTCGGATAAGTTGGACGGTCTGGGTCGTCAACACCAAACCAAGCATTTTCCATCATAGTTTATACTGGGTCGGAAATGAAACGTAAAGGCGCCAGCAGGCGCTTCATGGTGAAACCGATGAGGTGAGGCGAAAACACATGAATGACTTATAAGTTATAAAATGATATTTTATAAACACTAATTAGATTAATGGCTCAAAAGAGCGATCGCCCACCTGAATGCACGTCTCACAGCGGCGATAGAGGGCTGGGCGAACTCTCTCGAACAGACCAGGCATGTCGCGCACTTTGGCAACAGCGGCCGAAATTCTAGCGACGAGTTCCTCTTCAGATTCGAGAGGAGTGTCATAAACGAGACTCTTGAGACTCTATCTCCACAAAAAAGACGCCATTTACCCTATTTGTAAATTCCTCCATCGTCTCAAAAGTTGGAGCTGCGAATAACTGCTACAAACTGATAAAGCCGTACATTCGGTGTTACGGAAATTTGCATAAGGGTTCGCCTTCCCCAGATGAAATTTGCGTATGTGGTTATCTTTTTCAACTAGAAAATAACAACCGGAATGACGCTTTTAAGTGAGGGGAGCGGTCGCTTCCCAACGGGTAAGCACCCACTGACACCTTTGCGTTTCATTTCCGACCCGGTAAACTATGGCGAAAAATGCTTGGTTTGGTGGGTGCTACCACCTCGTAAAGTTTGGGCCATCGTTTTTTAATCACCCTGTATATGTTGTGTGTGATGTGCATTAAATTTAATGACAAAGTTTGGCTAAGTTATATTTCACTATCTTCTTGTATGGTCTGAGCTATTGTGACAGGTTCTGATATCTTCTCATTTATAACAGCAAAACGATTTTTATAAAACATTTTATTTGAGACGAGTCTATATTGGCTTTCAGTCGTGCAGAAAGACTCGCGCTCAAAGGGGATGATCGGTAGTAGTTAATGACGGAATTTTATTTCAAAATATATTAAATACTTATTACAACGTGCCATGAAGAATAGCAGGCGATTTTATCGTCGCATGCATTTCCCTCGCCTCTACAAAAACTGTTTTTTGCAGAAGTATAGTTTCACTGTATTTTAGAAATTTTCATCTTTGATTTCAATTTAAACTTTAAAAACTCTCGTAAAATAGCCGCCGCACTCCAACACATATACCATAAAACACGGTATCTCTAATTACGGCAAATAAAACACCTAAACTTTCTCTCTCACGTAGCGTAATCATACGTGCTGGCACAAAACAATTCACTGTACACACCACACTCTGGGCAGAGATTCTCCTCGTAACTAAGAACATCTCAACTCAACCCAACCCCTAAACTGCCACATTAAAAATTAATACCATCTGCTTTGTAGCAACACACTCGGACTCACTGAAAAATAAAGTAAAAAACGAAAAAACAAAAAACAATTTACAAAAAAGCTTTTTCCGCAAGTCACACACGGACGTTATTATTTCACAAGGGTTGGTGCACACCTCCAGACATATTTTTTGTTCTTATCACGGTGGCAACACGAATTCGGTGGTCTTCCATCAAAGTTCTCCGGAAGCCCGTGTATGGGACGAGAGGTGGGCCTGGACTTTTTGATCGTGACTGTAGTTTTATGATTTTTCGTCTGCGTAAGTTTCGGATGGTTTTTCTCAAAGAATGCGTTTTCGAGGAGCTTTGTTGCAAAAGCCCCTTTTTCGGCTGCCACAAGATGAGTTCGGGTTTTTACGGATACATTACATTTTGGATCTATGCAGCGCTGCCCGTGGATGTAATACATTTTGGTTACTTTTATATACATGGCACACGCATTCAGATTTCAGAGGATTTATCCGTACAGGAGTATGTAATGTCTTGGGTGGGACCGGGTTTCATGTTCCCCAGTATTCAACCGGGAGCATGAGTTTATTTGCTGGAAGGAATTTTAGTTCGAATAAGGGTTGTAATGGTGCGTTAAATCATTTGTGTAAATTATACAACAGCTTCCCCGATCATCACGATGTTTTTTATTCATCGAAGATGGATTTTAAAAAGCAGTTATTGTAAATATTTTATATTTTAATGTATTTATTTATTTGCATTTGTTCACGAAGTTCATGTGTTGTCAATAGTTTGCATTTTAATATATTTTATTATATCTGCATAATTTTGTAAAGTATTTTTACCTTGCATGCTGTTACTGGGACTTTGTTCTGTAGTTTTCAGTCTTTTTAAAGTAAATAAATAAAAATAAAATAAATAAATAATATATATACAGGATGACTAAGAAAGTTCGTATCCGGAGACATTTCTTGAGATTGAAGAAAATTATCCATATTTCCATATTTTTTAATGCAGCTGCATAGGAAACACCTATGACGCTGACAGGACAACTTTGTGGAAAGGGTGTCCCCCCTTCCTTGGGGGGGGGGGGGGAGATATCTCGCTCCCTTTTAAAGCTAGAGAAAAAAGTCAAATATAAAGTTGTAGAGCGTTATCAAATGAGTATAAAAACGTGTTTGTCCGACAGAAATAGCTACCATTTTTAAACGCAAGCGAATTTTTAAAGTTGCAAATTCATCTGACGAGAGACAAATGATTTAATAAGGTGAGTTTGAAAGCTAACTATTTTATTTGACAGACGATTTGTCGGTAAACAACTTCGTTATCAAATTCAGGAAAATAAGTAAAATAATCTGAGGTTAAAAGAACATTCCATCTGCTTTACTGTATCCATATGCTATCACTTCGTCCCACTTTTAATTCGATTTTAAGAACCATGTTTACTGATGAAGAATAATGCGAAATAATCCTTGTTTTTAACACTTTCCAGCGTAGTTGAAAAGTGTTTATGACTTGGGTCATCTTGTCTGTCTATCTATCCGTTCGCATGATAACTACCGTAAAAATGACTTTATCAAAATGAAATTTTAGTATGTTGTTCAGACAGTCTGTGGAACCTATGGGAATATAAATGAATAATATCACCCCATTAGTTTTGGATGGAACCCGGGTTGAAAAAGTGAAATACATTGAACCCCATAGGACCCAATTTTTCAAATATTTTTTAAGCGAAGTTCAAATTTGCAAACTCCTTCGAAAGTTTTACGAAATATCCAAATGATCCCATAAAATATATATAAAAAAAATTTCAGCAAAATAGGTTCGGTAGTTTTTTAAATAAAAATTAATTAAAATAACAATTACACCCATATAATATGACGAGATCACGTTACCAACATCAAAATAAAATAGGGCATCCGTCTTTTTTTCCCAGTGTCAAAATCGCAATTTTTAAAGAAGAATATAGAATTACATTAAAGTTCTTTTAAATTTATATTGAGTGTTGCATCCGTCCTAAAACCGCTTTATTTTTCTATATTCTGCGCCAACGCAATGACACTATTTTTGAGTTTAAATGATCATCCAACTTTGATTATTTCTACAACGAAGACTCACTTTAATGGATGCAGTATGTAAACAAGTGATTGTAAGAATTTTTTTACGCAAAATTATTTAACCCTGGAGTCTGGAATGAAAGTATATGAATGAAATATTCGCTGCTTTTACATAGAGAGCCAGACGATTTACATTTCGAAGACGTCATTTGAATAAATTTCTTTTTTTTTCTTAACGAAGTTTTAAATATTCAAGTAAAATAAATGATTGTAGTTCTGTGATAATTTAAAAAAATATCACCGCTGAATGTATCGCATTTCAGAGATGTTTAAATAGAATTACATTTCAGTTGGAAAGTGTTTCATAATCAATGCTTTATGCATGATTAATCTTTCTTTTCATAAAATGTAACTGGAATACCAGTGCAGTTGAACAATTACACGCAGAACGTTTCCCAATGCAAATGACATATCACCGGAAGTGTCGGACATATCACCGGAAGGAATCCAGCAACGGAAATGGAAATCTCCAGTGAACTTTTCAGTCCCCTAAGGATTTTGATGCTAAATACATATTGGTTATCCTATAAGCTCTATCTGTAGCTAACTTGTGAGATACATTTTTCAAGAAAATTGTTTTAATTTGAAGCGAAAGACAAAAGTAGGGAGTGGAAATCTTTAGTGATCCCCAACCTCCTCCGGAGTAGGATACCGAATTTGTGCGGAATTCAATGCCTTTATTTAGAAACAACATGGCGCATTCTATATCGGCTTGGATTTTTGAAATAATCTATAGAAATCACACTCGGAAAAACATAAACCGAAAGACCTTGTTCTTCGTAACAATCTCATGAATATTTAACCGCAAAAGAAAATACTTCAATTAAACACTTAACACGTTCTCTCCCCCTGTGTCGCCGCAACAACTGTACGAATCCTTACTGGCCATTACTTCGGCAGAATTAAATAAAAACGGAAACAACCCTAAATGGCGTTTCTTTAGAACAAAAGCGCGCTTTTCATTAAGTACTCCTCTGGAAGAGTAATATTACGATTCTCGAACGCAGTTGTGTAAAGATGTTGCTCTTGCGATTAAAAAAAGTCTTTTATTATTTGATATAGCGTGTCGAGAAAATCTGTTACTACAATCTTATATTTAAATTAAGACGAGTAATTATATATATTTTTTGCGTATTTCGAGAAATAACTTGTCCGTACATACACGTAATAAAAATTTAACCGTAATCCAAAGAAATAATAGAAATAGGGTTGTTGTTGAGACCCAGACCGTCCGATCTACCAGAAAGGTGTAAGGTAACCGTTTGGACGGCCGGGAAGTGCCACCCAATTTAGACCGGAACCCAGTGGGGGAGGCATCCACAGGGACTGTACCCTCCTTCCCCTACCACCAACCTCTCAGAAGTACTTACGGACCCTCATGTTTAACGTGATCGTTCTCCGCATGAACATGGCGGCAGTTGTTGCAGCGTGCAAATCCAGCGCGCAAACCACCGGGCTACCGCGCCCGAAATGTGCTAGGTGTTCCCAGGTTGTCACCCAATATAAGTATCTACTATAAGAAAAACCTATTTTTTTCTGTAAAAGTAGTCAATTCATTGCATTATATAAGGAAAGTCATGTGTTGCCCACATCATTTTTTTTTACTTTTGTCTCACTTTATTGCCGTGTGTGTTATCCTAACATTTTATCCGACAGGGTCGCTGCCATTCTTTTTATTCGATGGGGCAGGGTCATTTTACTATATATGGACACTGTGCACCTGCGGATATTCTTTACAAAGTTTTTGGGATCATTAACGCTGTATACAATTTTGTAGTCTTAATTGGAGCTTTAATCAACGACCGACCCGAACTAGAGGTTGAACCCGAATTGGGGCTAGTCTCGGACCCGGTACGCTACTCCGGCCGTGTAAGAAATTTCTCGAATTACATCACTCTCTGATATAGTTACACTTCATACGAAAGATTTCAAAAGCAGTTTTAGAATTTATTGTTTCTGTATGGCAACAAATGCATTCCTGGCTATATTAGCAACGAGGAAAATATCTGTGCTGAACCCGGAAAGGACTTGTGTGCCGCCAGAGGTTACTTTACGGTACGCTTAACTAATGACTCTGGAGGAAGGGGGATGGAATTTAAAAGACTGTAAGTCGTTCGAACACGTCGTTCAGACGGCTAAAAAAATGGGATGATCGTGATCGCCCGTCGTTGAATCGAAAACTTAAACGATATTAAAATTAAACGAGGAAATGATCCGCAAATAAACTGTGGACCGCTAGAGGGGGATTTTAAGGTTCTTCAATATAAAGTTGGGCTACTCAGCCCGGCAACGAATCAAAAAGTTGTAAGGTTAACGTCATGGAGATTTCTTCATTCGTGATGTCTCGGTCCCAACTGTGAGAGGATTTCCCAAAACACAAAAAGTTTTCGCATTATTACAACAGTTAAAAATTTCTAGTTAATTCTGAAGGGTCCCGCGACGAGTGAAACTCACTGTTTTTTTTAATGAAGAATATTAAATTAATAATTTCCTCAAAGCGACAGCGATTATAAAATAAATTCCCGTTGCTTAGGTTATCTCAATTATTGACACTGTGGCAATATTTTTGCTGGTTACGCTATATTTTGCCCATTTTGCAACATTTTCTAAAATTCTAGGTTTTTAGCCAATAATGTCAAATGTGTCGCCAAGTGGCCGGATAGATAGACAAACTGTATTAAAAAATTATTAATATATTATCTGTTTATTGATTTTTTTTTTTATTTTCAATGCATTCCTAACATTTAATATCAATATCCTATTAATCTTTTGATTTTAAAATTTGGCGACATTTTCGTCAATTGGGTGCCCTTTTATAAAAGCCACAAAATTCGTCGTTAAGGTCGACCCTTTTTCGCCAAGCGTTAAAAAGACAGATATACAGATCTGCAGATAGACCTGGATTATTTCAATAACAAGCTTTTCTGAGAAGCCTTTCTTTCTTTTAATGTATGTAATCATAAAATGGTGCTCGGGTTGCAATATAATATTGAAATGAATTCTAAAACTCAGAATGTTAAAATATTTTGAAAAAAAATTTACGTACCCGAAAATCTTATTTTGGAAATTCTCTTAATTGCCTTAATTTGGAAATCCAATTCAAAATGCGTTAAGTGCTAGCAAACAATACCGAAAAATGCCTTTATTATTGCAAACACGCAAAAATGCAATTACGCTTCGAAGTTCGATTATAAATTAGTTTTCAAAATATCGCCTTTAAACTTAATTTGTCGTTTTCCCAAGATTATTCCTTTCCATTTGTTCAACAATCCGTCGCCAACATGTTCGATAATACCATTCGAGGATATCATTTTAAAAGAAACCCCTTCAAATCACTGAAAATTAATGAATTTGAAAATGGCGCAGTAAATATTTTACCGCTTTCTTTGGAATCCCGAAATTCCCAGGTTTATTTAATAATGGAATTTAATTTCAAGAGGGACGCGAAAACCGCGCGAAAGGGACTTGTTTCCCAGCCACTCCAACACTCCGTGCTTCTATTTAATTCTTTTTGTTTATTTATTTTTTCATTTGTCATTGTGTGCTTTTGTTTAAACGCGGATGGCAACATAAAGCAGCGATCTGAAGTCGGAAGGAATGCGACGCAAAGAGGGGTTGATCACACATTAAATATCGTTCGTCCGGATTATTAATATGTATAAGGCACTTTATATGGAACATAATTTAATCTTTATAAATAAAATTGAAAATCTGTCTGTCTGTCTCATCATCACGGGAGAACTGCTGAACCGAATTTAATTAAATTTTGTGGGTAGCCTTAAAATAGCCACACTTAAAATTGAGACCATGTTTCGAGTTTCTAAGATCAGGGGTTGTCTAGATATTAATTAAAAACGAACCATTAAAGCTTCCATAGAGATAGCATTATGCAGACGATATTTTATTCCGCCAATTTATTTGAAGAAAATGCCATGTCGCTTAGCCACGGATTTAAATCCAATGTGTTTATGCGGCAGACGATTTTTATTAATTTTTTTCCGATTTAAATAATAAAGATATGTATATAAAATAAATTTCACCGATATTGCATTTTTGACTGGATGATATCAATTACGATCTTCGGGTTTAAACATTATTATTATTATTATTATTGATATTTTCGAGGATTATTGATATTTTCAATTTATTACATCATTTTGGCAAAAATTGTTGAAACTCATATATTGTACGTAGTACTTGCAATCTTCTACAAATGCACGGGTATATCTTTAATCTGCGAGAATATAAGTAGTGCAGGTATATTGGCACATATTTTGACGATATTGGAATCCATTACGGCCTTTAGGTTTAAAGATTACGGAATTATCGATATTTTCAATTTATTGCGTCATTTGTTTTATTTTCGCAAAGATTTTAGAAACTCATATATTGTAGTGCGTGTAATCTTTTATTAATACACGGTATTCGCGAATATAAGTAATACGGGTCTCACACAATTTTAGCGCTTTTACTTTGTATATATTGGTTCAATTTCATATTTTTTGTACATTTGTTTACAAACGGGACCAGGATGCTTTATTCTTCAGATCTGCCCGTGAAGATAATTTTGTATAGCGAGAATAGATATTCTTAAACTTCTTTCTAGGAGCATTAAATTAAATATTTTAATAGAATATTCTGATTAACATATTTATTATTTAATTGTTTTAAAAGAATGCAAACTGCAAGACAAAGTCCCGGTAACAGCGTGCAAGATAAGATACATTACAAAATATACAGATTAAAATATACAGATAACACATGATTTTCGAAAGCACCTGAAATGAATAAATACATTAAAATATAAAATATTTACAACAAATGATTTTTGAAATCCGTTTCTGATGAATAAAAACATCGAGGTTATCGGGGAGGCTGTTGTATGGTTTACAAAAATGACTTATCACACAATAACAACCCATATTTGAACTAAAATTCCTTACAGCAAATAGACTCATGCTCCTGGTCCAGTACTGAGGAACACGAAACCCTATCCCCCCAAGACAGGGCAACAATCCATTCCGCCATTGAACAGATTCCCGAAGAATGAAAACAAGAAAGATCAATCATGCATAAAGCATTCATTATGAAACACTTCCTAACTTCATTGCAATTTCATTTAAACATCTCTAAAATGCGATACATTCCTCGGTAATATTTTGAAGATTATCACGATACTACATTATTAATTTATTATATTTGAAAACTTAAAACTTCATCGAAAAAAACGAACTTCATTCAAATAACGGCATTGAAATATAAATTACCTGGTTTAAACATCTCTAAAATGCGATACATTCCTCGGAAATATTTTTAAAATTATCATAATACTTACAATAATTTATTATATTTGAAAACTTCATCGAAAACAAATAAAATTTATTCAAATGACATCATCGAAATATAACACGCCTGGCTCTCTCTATAAAAGCAGCATTTCATACATAAACATTTTTCCATTCATTTCATTCATCACAATACTATAATAATTTATTTTATTTAAAAATTTAAGATCATGGAGGTACAAATAATTAAACTCTATGCTTAGAACTTCATCGAAAAAATCGTCCTTCTCTCAGTAAAATCAATGAATATTTCATTCATATCAGGTATATTGCAGACTCCATGAGCTAAATAATTTTGCGTTAAAGAAATGCAGCAATTCTTGTACAACTCATTCTACATATTTTGCTGTTTACATTTTACATAAGTGAAAAATAGGCTTCGTTGTAGAAATAATCAAATTTGGATGATCATTTAAACTCAAATATATTGTCATTGCGTTGTTTCAGTATGTAGATGCACATAATTTAAGCAAAAATAAAGCGGTTTTAGGACGGATACAACACTCAATATGAATTAAAAAGAACTTAAAAAATCACGATTTTGACACAAGATGGATGCCCTATTTTATTTTGAAGTGTGTCACGTGATCTCTTCATATTATGGTCACGTGATCACTTCATATAAAAGGTGTAATTATGATATTAATTTTTATTTAAAAAACTGAATATATTTCGCTGAATTTTCTTATATATATATTTTATGGGATAATTTAAATATTTCCTAAAATTTTCGAAGTAATTTGAGAATTTTAAATCCGCTTAAAAATGTTTGAAAAATTAGGTCCCATAGGGTTTAATGTATTTCATTTTTTCAACCCGGGTTCAATCCAAAACTAATTGCGTGATATTATACATTTATATTTCCATAGGTCCCACAAACCTACAACATACTAAAATTTCATTTTGATAAAGTCATTCTTACGGCAGTTATCGTGCTAACGGACAGACCGACAGACAGACAGAATGAACAAAGTCATAAACACTTTTCAAGTTTTTGTAAAGTGTTAATAAAATGTAATCCCTTCTGTTCTGAATTTTTTCATAATACATGTTACGAAAACATTCCTGAAAATCCTCTCTAGTTCGAGAAATATTTCGAGTGTTCTTTCAAACAATAAAGGTTGGGGACCACTGCTCTATACAATGATATGAAAAAGCAAAACGTTGAAGTATTCCAAAATTCACGTTTTTATTATTATTATTATTATTATTATTATTAAGGATACTCCCCCACGAAAATCACCTCGTTTTTGTTCGAAAACTTAATTGCCCGCATCCGGCATTCGACACACTCAGATACTCACAACGTGAAAAGGAAGAAAATAATAAAATTAAAAAAAAAAAGATATCGTGGAATTCACATTTTCCGTCATTTAAAATCGTTAACATTGAACTCCAGAAGTCAGAAGTCCCGACTTTCTAACACTCTCTCCTCTTTTTAACATTTATTTCGACATTCTCAACCCCCCCCCCCTCCCCCCTTGACATTCTTTCGGCATTTCACTTTTTTCACCCATTTAATCTATATCGAGTCTTCCACCCCCCCCCCCTCTTTTTTCCTTTTTTTGTTAAGGGGGGAAGGTTATGGCCCCATAATGATTTTTCGGTCGTGAACTGAATTTGATTACATTTTTCCCTTCATTTTCGGAATATTTTTTTGTACTTTTTTTTTTTCAATAAGGATTCTATTTTCTTTTGTTAAGCGGTGTGAATGAAGAGGGTATATATATTTTTTTATCCGTTTAAATGATCTGGCGATTTGGGAGAAGATCTTTTCAAAAAAAGTTTTTTTTTTTTTTTTTTTTCTAACCGGTGATTCTGTCTGGATGAAGTTCGACTGCTGGCCCGGGAAAAAAAAATTACTAACGTTCAAAAATCTTTTTACCTTACTTTCATAGTCTATAAGATATCGAGAGAGTTAAAAATTCAACTTTTGAATTTGTATGAATTTATTTGAGCAAAAAAAACCCTTCCCCCCTCAATATGAATCGAGCATTATGTATTCAATGTCAGTTTCTCTATGCGACTAAGAGTATATCTGTAGAACAAATTGAGTGAGTAGAATGTAATTATTCGATTATCTAATATTTAATTCGATAATATAACAAATATTTAATAATATTTAATTCAGTTGTATAATAAATATTTAATTATATTTAATTCGATAATCTAATAAATATTTAATAATATTTAATTCGATAGTATAATAAATATGTATTAATATTTAATTCGATAACATAATAAATGTTTAATAATATTTGAATTCGATTATTTTCATCGCTAAAAATCAGATGACTTTAGATTTTCGGGGAAATAGAACCAGGGAAAAGTCCCTGATTTCTCGAAAATCGAAATAAATTATGAAATACGAGTAAATGACGTTAAAAAGGGTCGCAGAAGGAATTATTTTGCATGTCCTTAATTATTTATTTATTTTTTTTTTTTTTTACGATTTAAAAGAGATTATGATTCTTGATTTGATATTTTAGTAATATAACGCACACTATAAGAACACGATTATTAGCGTTGAACAGTAATAATTTAATTATCTTTGAAATACCAAATGAATATAAAAGTATTGCTTAATGAATATTATCTATTTCAATTATTCCTTCTTTTTTACTTTTCAAAAACAAAGGGCGTGTGTGTGGAGGGGGAGCTTCCTTCATACAATGAGAAAACCAACAAGACCTCTCTTGCTTACACATTTAAATCATCCAGCTAGATTTCGTGTAAAGTTTAATATTGTGACCGATAGAGGACGATATTATGTTCATGACTATATGAATATACACATGCGCAAAGAAAGACAAACAGATGAGCAAACAATTAGAAAATAGACCGGGATAACCCAGTGGTTATTGTACTAGGAAGATGCCCAAAACCTCACCTATGCCAAAAATGATCCCCCTCTCTACGTGGAGTAGTTACACGTTAAATCTGTAGGTACGAACGTCCTTCTGAGAAGTGGACGCAGGGAAAGGAGGATACGGTTCTCGTGGTTGCCACCTCTATTTTGTTTGATCTACATTGGGTGATGGAGCAATGAGATCTGCCTTCTATGGTGCACCAGGGCAACTTAGTATGACGGCAAAATGATTCACAATTATCCTTAGTGAATCCCTCCAATCCCTTCCTAAATTGGATGTTGAATTTATTGTATATCATAGCTATTATTCAATCTCTAATAAATCTTGAGAAATACGTATATATATTTCAAGAAAAACTTTTTAGCAAAATTAATAGTAGAAACATACGCTTCACAGGGCATTGTTTTTATTATTAAAAAATCTGATGTGGGCAGCGCAAGACTTTCCCTACAGACTCTGATATATTTTCTCTTTTTTTTCCCCCTTTCCTAATCTATTTATATAGGAGATTTAATGACACAAAATAACACGGATATGTTTTGAAAATGGCATCGAATTTGGATTCATTAGGCGACCTCGCAGTATTTTAAAATGTGAAATATTTAAATATTTCTAGAACGCTTCGGCCTGGGGTCCAGAGGTTGGTCTTATTTTTTTTTTCTTCGTGAAAAATTACGTATTAGACAAACACTTAACCAATACAGGCTTTTTTTCAGACTTTGGACGAATTTTGTGGACCATTCCACAAAATAGGCAGGTTCTACATTTTTTTTTAACCGTACTGAAATTAAATCAGCAAGTGACTTTTATTTTGTCTCTTTTTGTCGAATAGTTTTTGAGCTGAAGTGAATACATAAATCACGCACACATAAGTCACGTTAAAATAGAGAATTCGTGTTTTAGGAGGACAGGAGCGTGTCAATCCATCGAAAACTCGAGCTACGATTTTCGACACTATTCCAATACTTTCTCTGTACATTACCCTGCTTTGTAGAGAAAGTAACAAAATTCTACCCTCACAAAAACAGCGTCTTGTTTCTCCCGTTTAAGCACTTGGTAAATAGGTCCGAGCTTAGCCCGGACATTACTTTTATGGCCCGTCTGGACCTTTTTAACTTCCTCACAACCCGACAGTTGACGTGCGCGGAATTCTTCTACGCCCCAAAACCTCCCTAAACTGCTGTTTTACATTCTACTTCGAACGCTCGAACACTTCACAACCCTCGGTGGCGAAATCCTCCAAATACCCCCCTTCTCTTCGAAGGCTAAAAAGAAATAGTCGAAAAATTGTGGGGTTTTTTTTTCTTTTTTATGGACAGGATACTTATTGTACAATTGTTGGTGTTCATGTGTGTTTACGCGCAGGAGTTCGTGTTTGCGTTTTACAACAGCAACTGGGATCTCGAGGTTCTTTTTTTCTGTTTTTCTGACCTGAAGGGGGTGGGGGGGCGTAGAATGGTGAGCATCGAAAATAGCGTGATTCGAATCTTTGAAATCATCGATACTGTATTTTTTTTTTTTTTACTTTCTCTACAATGCATAGTAAATGTAAATGGGTGGTATAAAATGTGACAATTAAATTTCGATGATTTGACACGTTTGGAGCATCGATTAAAGAGGAATGAACATTTTTTTTTTAATGATTTCTGTGGGAAGGAGCAAAAAAAGCAAAAAAAAAAAAAAAAAAAAAGCGACGCCAATGAAATGTAGTATAGTTTGTAAACGACAGAAGCTGAGTCATTTTCAGACTAGTGGGAGACCTTTACTTTTTGTAACATCCTCTCGAAAATTGCAAAATCATCTCTCTATATTAAAAAAATGTAATTGACGCCGCGGTTTGACAAATTTCTCTTTCCTCTTCTTCTTCGGCCCAGACTGTCCGACCTACCAGAAAGGTATAAGGTATCTGTTTGGACGGCCGGGAAGTGCCACCTAATTTAGACCGGGACCTAGTGGGGTAGGCATCTACGGGGATCGTACCCTTCTTCCCTTACCACAGCAACCTCTCGGAAAGACTTGCGAACCCACATGTTTAACGTGATTGTACTCCGCGTGAACACGGCGACAGTTTGGGAAGTGGCGGGATTCGAACTCGGGTCGTCCGATTACAATCCCCGCGCGCTAACCATTGGGTTGTCGCGCCCCCAAATTTCTAGAGTTTCTCTACTTCGTGCCTCAAAAACTATAGCATACAAAAATATAAAATTGGGTACATTTGCAGAGAATGAAACACGCTGAAATAAACCGATTCTCAATATAAACTTTAGTTTAAGAAATATGTAATGTCAAAGTCAAAGACAGAATATTTGAGCTGCGAGTTCGCGTCCTGGACAGACGAACAACAGCAGGACCACGGATTTTTGCAGGCGTGTACTTACCTAGTTGACATTTTGACACACACACGTTTGTTGTTAACGAAATATTAAAAAACATCAGATAAATATCCATTTTATATGTTGTGAATTTTTATTCAAAAGCGAAAATCGCAATTTTAACGACACTAAAATACGTCATTTCCGAGACACGTTGGGCTTATAAGAGACTTTTACTTTGCCGGCAAAGCAATGCACGGGAAAAGTATCATAACTGGGTTGAAAATTCAAATCCGTGTTTTCCAGTGATTAACAAACTCAAAACAGAGAATTTTAGCACTTACTCCAATCATTTTTTATCCGTTTAAAGTTTATATTTCTTGTCATTTATATTCAAATAAGGATTCAAAAAGGGACACAATAAAACAATTTTAATTTTTCCGCGATAAATCGATGAATATAGATTTCCATAGATAAATCAATGTGAAAAATTTAAAATCTTGTAATTTTTATTCGAAAACTTCACTAATCGGACATTTTACTTTCTTACATAATCATGCATAAAAGGGATTATTTATGACTCATTATATTTATTTAGACATAAATACAATTTAGTCTAATTAGACTGTTAGACAACGATCACAGTTTTAATTATTGTTGTCAAAAATAGCCTCGATACCATTTTTGGGTTCTTGACGTCACTGGCCCCTCTCGGGTGGGTGTGTGTGGAGGGGGAACAAGTTACACCCCACCTCGGGGGTACATTGTCAAGTATGGTATTAATCGAAAAATTCTGTCAAGCCCTTTACTGTAGGTGCGACATCCCAGTGGTTAGCGCACGGGGATTACACTCGAGCGACCCGAGTTCGATTCCCGCCTCTGCCCAAACTGTCTCAGTGTTCACGCTGAGTACGATCACGTTAAACAGGTGGGTTCATAAGTCCTTCCGAGAGGTGGGTGGTAGGGGAAATAGGGTACGGTCTCTGTGGATGCTTTCCGATCAAAATTAGGTAGCACTTCCCGGGCGTCGTTATACTTCGGGTAAGTGGGACGGTCTGGGTCAAAGAAGAAAAAAATAGCTCTTTACAGTGAAGGGTTAGACGCTATAATTGGAATCATTTAGATCAACGATACCGATTTTCAAAATATTGCTTATAAAATTGGAAAGAAAAATAAAAAGGAAACCACAAGTTACAAATGGATTATGGTATGAGAAAGCCGAGTGGAGCCGCCACATTTCAGTTAATTTTTTTATCATATTTTATCAATGGCTTAAGTTACAATTTTTGATTACACTGATATAGGGTAACCGAGTCACGCGTCAAGTACCGGAACGTTAGTTGGCTGTTCTTTAAATTAAAGAATCGAAAAATATTCCTATAATTAAGTGACATGTTTGAACATTTTAAAGAAAATGATAACATACAACGATCGGTGATGAAATAAGATTTCACATGCTGCCATTTTTACGCTTCGACCTTGGGCGCCCATGGAACATTTTCGAGGAAGGGGTAAACTCAAAGCTATTTTTAAGAAAATGCTATTTTTTCATATTGAACATATTTAGTTTAATGTCCACCTTTGTGACATTGAATGTCCAGGGAGGAGCAAGTGCCCCAACCCCCTCTTGCTCTCCTTTATGGGCACCCATGGCTTCAACTTAAAAATTGTGTCTGATATATTCAGAACATTTTTTAAGCGCCACATTGAATGACCAGACGATATTTCTCCCGGTCAAAGCGGGGTGGAATTATTTATCTAGTAAAATTCCTTTCATTATTACTCTTAAAACACCCTCAATAACAATTCCTATCTAGTCACTGATAAAAAATAGAATCTTCTCATTCTTATCTTCCCGATAAAAATATTTTCCTGGAAGATAAAAATCCTGATAAAAAAAAAAAAATCCCTTCGCATTCAGAACATTTATTAAGTGTATAAATGTGATATTTTTTGACTTGTGGGTGGAAATGTCTAATAAGTTCATATTCATGGTTAGCATAACCCTCGTGTATGAGCAAAAGAAAAAAAAAATCTGCTGTCGACAGCACACGACTTTTTCTACAGATTTAAATTCATATTCACTTTATTTTTTTAATAATTCATTAAATTGAGTTTAATTGTGCAAAATAACACGGATACTTATTTGAAATGATACTGAATTTTCCATCGTTTTGTTTCAATGTTTGTCGTCATTGCGGGATTGGACGTATTTTCAAAAGCGGCGTGGCTAAAATAGGAGAAAACTAAAATACCTCGAGAACGGTTAGTCCTGCAGTTATGGGGTTTTGATCTTATTCTTTTCGTCGTCAAACATTACGTGTAAAACCAACATATAATCGATACTTTTAAGCATACGTAGTCTTTTATTTTAGAATTTTTTGTAGGGCATCTCGTACAAAAAGGCAGATTCATTCTTTAAAGATATCGCACCAAAATCTAATCAACAGCAGAGTATCCCGCGGGTGACTCATCCACTCAATTTTGTGAAATTGGGCCCATTAGTTTTCCAGCTAAATTAGATACAAAAACTTTTTGAAGGACATTTCGAAAAAAAAAAAAAGGTTAGTCTTTTTTTTTCAGAATCATACTAAAATCTTATCAACACCAAAGTAATTTATCTACCAAAATGTGTGACGAATAGGTTTTCATCTGGAGTCGATGCATACATTGCACAGACAGTGTAGAGTCGATTTCAACGATAAGATTTTGCTGCCAGTAGCTCAACGGTAGGGCGTCGACTGACCCATTCGGAGATCCAGGGTTCGATTCTCGGTTGGAGCAGCAAGGTTCTTTACAATGGCGCCCGAACCAATCAACCCTATAGGTGAGTGCAAAGATGTCAAAGGTCTGAAGATCTCAGACCGTGCAACTCACATAGTGGGTTTAGAGTAGCTCTGCACGGCCGGGAAAGGATACCTCTTGCACTCAGGAGGTACCCAAGGTCTACCATCCCGCCAAACGAACATTTTTTTTTAGATCTAAAAAGATAACAATGGATGAAAAATAGTGTGATTAAACAGACAGTTTTACATTATATTTGAACTCAACAAGTACGTCCATTTTTCATAAATGGGAAAAGGGTTATTGCGAATATAGATAAAAAGATCATTAAAAAATGAAATTTAGAGTGAGATATATTAACATAATGAAAAATAGATTAAAATTTAAGAAAATAATAAAATTTTAAAAGTAAAATTTAGAAAACATATAAAAATAAAATATATGAAAGTGAAAAAAAAAATTTAGGCACATGAAAAACAAAAACAGAAATTGGAATAAAATTTAGAAAAGAAAAGTTAGAAAAAATACAAATAAAAAGGGTCAAAAGAAAAAGTAAGAACCGAGAAAATAAGAACAGTTAGCATAGTTTACATAAAATATGGCGGGAACACAATAAGTTCATATAAGTCAATAAGATAATAAGAATGAAATAAAGGGATTCATTTAATCTAAATTAATTGGGAGCAGATTGTACTCATAAGCTTAGGTCACTTTATTAGAAATTTATTATGTGGGAGGTCTGAAAGTGACCCTAGAACGACTAGTACGGATTCAGTGGACTCTGGAAGATAAAACGCCGATTTCAAATGGAGAGGATAACGACCCTGCAGGATACTAAACTGGGTAAAAATGTAGTGTCAGGAGGCTAACCTGAGGTAAAAATAGCAGGAGGTGATCAGTCAGAGGGTCCTTTTCCCGCCAATCTGACATTAGACAGTGAAAAATGCAAAGTCCACTTCGACGCTAAGAGCTTGCCATTTCGTCCCAGTAGCTCAACGGTAGAGCATCGGCTGGCGAGTTCGGAGATCCAGAGTTCGAATCCCGGTTGAGGTAGCAAAGGTCTTTACAACAAACACACACGCAGACTCAGCGCTGAAAATAGTTCTGCGTGTGTGTGCATCTGAAACGTGTGTAAATCCGCCGAAAAGTCCTCAGTTGCGATTTCCGATGACCATGCATAGGGAAAAGTAATAGCTTGCTTTTTCTCAGAGATAATTTAGCTGCGGTGTTAGCAGCTAGCTGATGTAGAACGCAGACTCAAACCTTTATTCCCTGACGTGCCAAGAGCCATCGTCCATCCATTATACGACCGTTAATGCAGTTGAACATCAAGGTAGATATCTCAGAGTCCAGATTTATGTTCGAATACTTCCCGTAGCTCAAGCGGGTCAGATAGCATCGGCGCAGAACACGACCCAACCGCTAAAAAAATATACGTAAGGAGATGTCATCTAGCCAACATCTCGTGTTGAACACCTGAGTTATTGCTGACTCGCGGTTATGTGTCTCTGTCGTATCTTGGTCGTGAGAGATGCCATATGACGCGTATTTGATTTTTTTTTTTTTGGTGTTGCTGTTGTTGTTGTTGTTGTTTGTTTTCGGGACCGGGATAAAGTTTGGTGCCGAGATTGAATATATTAGAGATATAGAAATTTCACCCTCGCTTCGTGCGTTCCCAACGGCTAGTAGTCAGTCATTGGGACACACACTTAACAAAAGTTTTAAATATCGAAAACCGTTTCAAAAATTGAGCGGAATGAAGCACATTATTGAAAGACAAGGTGGTGTAAGTTTTTTGAAGATACCTTTGTATCGCCTCTCGTGATTCGAATTTTCGATCTCTTTGTTGCCGGCCGGGATGCATCCAAATCATCGGGTAATCCCCCTTCCCTCCCCCCCCCTCGGTCTGGGTCGTGGATTTCTTCGTTGATCTGAAAGCTGAGACGGATCGAAGGGAGCGCTAACATAGATACGATAAATATAGATTAGATTTCCATAGATAAATCAATATGAAAATATCTTGTAATTTTTGTTTGAACACTTTATTAATCGTGCATTTTTACTTTCTCACACGATGTAATAGAGTTTAGATAAAGTATTGTTTTCACAAAAAGTTTCGATTTCGAGATTTGGATGCCAATGTATGTTTAAAGACCTCCTGAACACGTTTTCACTATTTTTGGAGTCATGTCCGTCTGTCTAATACCATGCGATCGATTAGGTGACATCATTCTCGTGAATCTAGCTCGTTCCATTCATGAGGAAAGATACTTTGAGTAATACTTTTGTATTGAAGCGCCAATAGTCATTTATCTGCTGTTAGAATAACTTATTTTTCCATTCATAAAGCTTGGAGAGATTTGGCGGACGGAATGTCGCCAACTTGGCGAGTTTTTGAAATGTTGCCAAAGTAACGAAAATCTCGCCAAATGGATAAAAATAACGACTCATTGTCGAAAATTCAATATCTTGGAAAGAATATAAGTATCTACTATGAGAAAAACCTATTTTTTTGCTGTAAAAGTAGTCAATTCATTGCATTATATAAGAAAAGTCATGTGTTGCCCACATCGGATTTTTTTTAGTTGTGACAAGAATTCTTTCTCCATTGTGCGAGACAGTAAAATGAAATCACAGAAAATTGGGTGTCTTTCTAGAAGCATGTTCGTGTCACGTGCAACTAAGAAAACACAATTTCTATCAAATAACATTTATAACAAAAAAAAAGTGGTAGATAATCTGTAGCGTAAAAATTTGGAGTTTCTGGGGTGTTTTTTTTTTCTAACCCTTTTCGGAATTCAGAAATTTTATGCAACCTCTTTGCCAAAGTCAGTTCATTCGTCTTTTCCATTTCTATCCCATCATTTTGTAACGAGATTTGTTTTTGTTAGTATTTTATTTTGCATTCGCTTTTTAATGCGTGTCCTTTAGCAATCTCTTTCTTTTCATGCTTACATATGTAAGGAATTACCAGATACCTTTCCACTAATTCCTCTCTCCTCTCGAATCGGAGGATTTTCTGGGCGACTCTCGGAATTTTCTTCCTAAATCCTGGCGTTTGATTCCGCCGACAAACAAAAGGGGAAGGTAATCTTTGCGGGCTCGTCCATGCTCAAACTTTTGATGGGGCCCTGGAATGGCGGCGGCCCGTCAATTAGCGCGAAGTAGCTAAAGGAGCCGAAGGAAATGAAGGTGGGGAAGGAATAATCCTCTCAACTCCCTTCCAAAGACGCGGCGGAATGCCGATAAGCGACAGGTCGCCATTAAAAGTCCAGAAACACACAGCAAAATGTAAATCGCCTTTGGTTTGTTTAGTTTTAAAAATATGTAAGAAATGTTACAGGGGATTTCGAACGTCGGCTACTTGATCCTGAACCGAGCGCTCTACCCACTGCGCAGTCCGAGTCTGGTTGACTCTTGCATTTCTTTCATCTTAGTTTTATGTACAATTGCAAAAAAAAAAATTGATGTGGGCAACACATGACTTTCCTTATATAATGTAATGAATTGACTACTTTTACAGTAAAAAAAATAGGTTATTCTTATAGTAGATACTTATATTCTTTCCAAGATATTGAATTTTCGTCAATGAGTCGTCATTTTCATCCATTTCGCGAGATTTTCGGTCATTTGGCACCATCTAAGAAAGTCGCCAAGTTGGCGATATTCCGCCCAATTCGTCGTCAAAATCTCGCGAAGCGTTATGGAACGAAAAATAAGTTATTCTTATAGCAGATAAATGACTATTGGTGTTTAAATGCAAAAATATTATTCAAAGTATCTTTTCTCATGAATGGAACGCACTAAATCCACGATAAGGATATCACCCAATTTATGGCATGATATTACATACGAAAAGTGAACATATTTTTCAACAGTTAAATTTTTTTTTCATTTATGGGATTTTTTGATAAATTTAATTGAAAAATGGGCAATATCTCGAGAACGGTTCTTACTAGCGTTCTAAAGTTTATGTCAATCTCTTTCTAAGTAAAAATTACATAATGTCTATTTGCGTCACTTTATTAAAGGTTTTGATTTTTTGATGATTTTTTCAAAATTTCACTCGAAAATTTAGGAGGATTCTGAACATTCGATTACGTTTAAAAATAATAGGCTTCCAGTATTCACGGATTGTGATTTTTGTACCCAATTTCATTCGAATCGCTTTATTTGTTCATGAGATATCGTCTCCACAGACTCACCGACACACACACACACACATACACAGACATCATCTCAAAAATGTTCGATTCGTGATCAAGGATGCTTGAAACGTGCTCTCCCGTGGAAAAATCAAATTCGAATGTTCGACCCCGTCACAATATTTTCCTTATACATTATACTATGTATATAAGTAAAAATATAATAATAATAATAATAAATCGTGGATTTTGAGAAGTGGGAATGTCAGGGAATAAGTCGGGAATTTTGGAAATTGTAGAAACTGTAAAAAGTGATCGACGCAGTTCCGATAGGCAGTCCGAAACATTGCAAAGTTTAAACTTTAAACTAATACAAATATTCAAATCGATTAAAGGTTTAAAGTCTATTGAAATAAAATTTATGGAAACTTGAAATTACAAAAATTGGGTTGAAAATAGGCTAATTATATATGTGTCACAAAATCATTAAAATGTAATTAGGATTTTCTTAGGATCGTCCAATATTAAATAAACATGAATGAATGAAATGAATGGTTCATAATAATTATTTCATTGCTTGGATTGTTTTTTACTTTTAAAATAGTGGATATAAATTAAATTGCAATTTATTTGGGGAATTAATGTTAATTTTTCATACATAATAAGAAAGCGGTATATTTTAAATATTTTTACTTTCCTTATATACAATAATGTATAAGGAAAATATTGTGACTGGGTCGAAAATTCGAAATCGAGTTTTCGACGGGAGAGCACGTTTCAAGCATCCCTGATCACGAATCGAACATTTTTGAAGTGATGTCTGTGTGTGCGTGTGTGTGTGAAAGTGTGTGTGTGTGTGAAAGTAGTGTGTGTGTGTGTGTGTGTGTGTCAATGAGTCTGTGGAGTCGATAACTGACGAACGAATGGACCGATTCGAACGAAATTTGGTACAGAAATCACAATCCGTAAACGTTGGATGCTTATTGTTTTTATACGCAATCGAATGTTCAAAACCCCCCTAAATTTTCGAGTTAAATTTTGAAAAAATCGTTGAAAAATCAAAATCTCTAATAAAGTTACACAAATAGACATTTCTTATGTAATGTTTTATTAGAAAATGATTGACATAAATTTTAGAACGCTAACATGAACCCTTCTCGAGATATTGTACATTTAAAAAAAAAATTGTCAAAAAGTCATATAAAATAAAATTAAAAATTCCTATTGAGAAACATGTTCACTTTCCATATGTAATACCATGCGATACATTTGGTGACATCATTCTCGTGGATCTAGCTCGTTCCATTCATGAAAAAACATACTTTGAGTAATACTTTTGTATTTGAATACTCATTTATCTGCTGTAAGAATAACTTGTTTCTCCGTCCATAATGCTTGGCTAGATTTTGGCGACGAATTTGGTGGACTGTCGCCAACTTGGCGACTTTTTTAAATGTTGCTAAATTAACGAAAAACTCACCAAATGGATAAAAATGACGGTAAATCAATGAAAATGACGACTCATTGACAAAAATTCAATATTTTGGAAAAAATATAAATATCTACTCTAAAAATAGTCTATTTTTTTTACTGTAAAAGTAATGAATTCATTGCATTATATAAGGAAAGTCATGTGCTGCCCACATCAGATTTTTTTATCTAACAAATCTATCTCTCCATTTTCCATGCTTCAGCTATTTATTATTCAGGATTGTAAAAAATAATAGTCTTTTGTCATGCACATTTCTTTTAAAATCCAAAATGCAATGACTGAAAACTCCCAGGAAATGTGCAAATGATTAGAATTTGGGAGCAAAAAAAAAAAAAATAATAAATAAATGATAATAAAATAAATTAAGAAGTGGCGACAACAAGAAGATGACATTTTAATAAGTAATAAATCCTCCCCTGACAGTTATACATGCCGATATACGGTGCGGCATAGGGTAAATTAAGCTGCCTATATCTTTCACTCGCAATTATAATTTATAGATTGACATTATCATTTATTCTTCCGCGAAGTGAGCGAGAAGATGCGTCGTTCTCATGCGCGTTGCACGGATCCTATAACATCTTTACCATTGACGGTTTTGTTATTTGTATAACTCTTGAAACGACATTTGCATACGAACTGTCGCAGTTGTAGTTCTATTTTTTATGGGTACATATATATATATATATATATATATGTATAACAGAATATATATATCTGGTGAATTTGACATCACGTTCGACGTCGAAACTATAGGAGTGATTAGAAAAGACAAAAAAAAAAGTAAAGCATAACATAAATCAAATGAGTAGCGGCATCAGCCCGTTTCGGAGATAAAAACAATCTCCTTCTTCAGGATATAACGGCAGAACAACTACGCCAACAAATATAAAGTGGGCATTTATCAATTTACTTTTCGGTGACTATGAATTTTCATATAACGGTGAATTGTACGGTCATGCAGGGTGACCGCAGACCTGGAAAACCTGGAATTATCAGGGAATTTTATGTTTTTGGAAATATCGGGGAAAAATCGGGAATTCCGTTGAAGTCAGGGAAAACTGCGGATTTCGGTGATTTTTTTTTTTTTTTTTTTTTTTTTTTCATTTTCCGACTTATAGTTTTCTTTTAGCTGAACATGTTCATTCCATGATGTCACATTTTTCATTTTGCATTACAAAACCCATCACCCATCTCCTTTAAATACACTTCTGAGGGAGAGTTTTCATCAACAGGCGATCTGGGCATGACCACGATAAACATCATTTGAGAGGGAACGCTTCAGGGAATTATCAGGGAAAAATCAGGAAAATATCAAGGAAAAATCAGGAAAATATCAAGGAAAAATCAGGAAAATATCAGGAATTTCAAAATGAATTTCTTGTGATCACCCTGTCATGATGTCCATTGAAGGACTTACCTTTCTATTGAAGGACTTACCTTGCAATATTTAACTAATAGAACGTAGATTAAAAAAAAAAAAAGTACTGTGGTCATAAATGGAAGACAATGGCATATCAGCATTTATTCCCCTCGAGGGAAGGAATCAGAAATACCGCGGTAAGGAATGTATAAAAGCATAGAACTTGTAGGGGGGGGGGGGGTGAATAGAAAGGGAATTTTTCGTGGTTGACTCAATGTCAGCCGAACTCGACCACCAATCACGGAACTAAATAATAACAATAAAATAAAAAAGAGAGAAGGGGGACTGAATAAATAGTAATAAAAAAAAGGGGATGGTGTTGCTATGGCAACTGGGGGCGCCGAGGGGTCAAATGGTGGTTTGTTTCGCTGGGAGGGTCGGTGAGAAGAAGCGAGGGGTGCGAAGTGCTGTAGAGAAACTCTTTAGTTAGTTCGGATTATATGTTATATTTATGATAAGCGGTTGGACCAACGAGATAGTATATAATAGTACCTCGATGGGTTGAACATTGCAGTAAGGTTCCTAAATGTAGAGACTGACGTAATCGGCATTTTGACTCCTACCGGTCAGTTAGTACCTACCAGTTCAATCTGCCTGTGCTATTTCAATGGCGTGCGCATGTTACATGCCTGATATTTAATACTCAATTTAGCTGTAAAATAGGTGCTTCTGATTTTAAAAACAAGTATACCAAATATTCTTAAAAAAGGAATGAAGGAAGGAAGAATACTTTGCTTTTCTCGAGATTTTGCCCTTAAACTCTCTTTCGTCATGGACTGGGAGGCAAGTCTGTATATAGAGGAGCCTTAAATTATAGTAAGAGAGACAAGAAAGAGCAATCATGCATAAAGCATTAATTATAAAACATTTTTCAACTCAAATGCAAAATGCGATGCATTCAGCTGTGATATTTTTAAAATCATAACAGAGCTACTATAATTTACCTTCTTTGAAAACTTAAAACTTCGTCGAAAAAAAAAACTGTATTCAGATGACGTTACCGAAATATAAATCGTCTGTTTCTCTATGTAAAAACAGTGAATATTTCATTCATACACTTTTATTCCAGACTCTAGAGTTAAATTATTTTGCGTGAAAAAAATTCAGCCATTCTTATACAACTCATTTTTACAATTATTTGTTTCCATTCTGAATCCATTAAAGTGAGGCTTCGTTGTAGAAATAATCGAAGTTGGATGATCAATTAAACTCAAAAATAGTGTCATTGCGTTGGCACAGACTATAGATGCACGACTATAGATGAAATACGCAAAAAAAAAGCGGTTTTTGGACGGATGCAGCACAAAATATGAATTTAAAAGAACTTTCGGATTTTTCGGAGATTTTTACTCTGGGAAAAAAGATGGATGCCCTATTTTATGTTGAAACGGGTCACGTGATCTCTTCATGGGTGTCATTATTATTTTAATTTTTATTTAAAAAAACTACCGAACCTATTTTGCTGAATTTTTTTATATATATATTATGGAGTAATTTGAATATTTCCTAAAACTTCCGAAACAATTTACGAATTTCAACCCGGGTTCAATCCAAAACTAATTGGTTGATATTATCCATTTCCATTCCCATATGTCTCACAGACCGTCTGAACAACATACTAAAATTTCGTTTTGATAAAGTCATTTTTACGGTAGTTATCGTGCGAACGGACAGACAGACAAAATGACCAAAGTCAAACACTTTTCAACTATGGTAGAAAGTGTTAAAATTGAGACGTATTCTACGTCCTTTTACACGGTTTTGCAGATTTAGCAGAGATCGCTTTATCAAAAAACAAGAAAGATCAATCATGCATAAAGCATTGATTATGAAACACTTTCCAACTTCAATGCAATTTTATACAAACATCCCTAAAATGCGATACATTCCTCGGTAATATTTTTAAAATTATCATAATACTACATTAATTTATTATATTTGAAAACTTCATCGAAAAAAATGAACTTCATTCAAATGACGGCATTGAAATATAAATTGCCTGGTTTCAACATCTCTAAAATGCGATACATTCCTCTGTAATAATTTTAAAATTATCATACCACTACAATAATTTATTATATTTGAAAACTTCAACGAAAACAAATGAACTTTATTCAAATGACGTCATTGAAATATAAATCACCTCTCTATAAAAGCAGCATTTCATTCATAAACATTTTTCCAATCGTTTCATTTATCACAATACTATAATAATTTATTTTATTTTAAAATTTGAAAAATTGTTATCTACCATATTTATTTTAAAATGTGAAACCTTTCTCATATGTAAAATAATTCAAGTTTTGGAAAGATATTTATTATATTATATATCTCCTTTTTTCTTTCTGGAGGTTATAACGAGAGTCAGAATATAGTTGAATTTGTTTTTCTCCCTATATTAAATAATTTTTATTTAAAAAACTACCTAAGATATTTTAATGAAATTTTTTTTATATATTTTATGGGATAATTTGAATGTTTTGTAAAATTTTCGAGGCAATTTGTGAATTTTAAATTTACTTAATAAATGTTTGAAACATTTGGTCCCATAGGGTTTAATGTATTTCCTTTTTTCAACCCGGATTCAATAAAAAACTAATTGGGTGATATTATTCATTTATATTCCCATAGGTCCCACAGACCGTCTGAAGAACACACTAAAATTTCATTTTGATAAAGCCATTTTACTGCGGTTATCCTGCTAACGGACAGACAGACAGACAGAATGAACAAAGTCATAAACACTTTCAACTATGTTCTAAAGTGTTAATAATCGAAATAAATAAACACGTAATAAATATAAACACGTACAAATTAAACCTATTAGCACACAATACCTGCCGAATACAGAGCTGTTTGGGTTTTAGGTTAAGAGAAAAATTCCGATATAAAGAGGGGGTGGCAATATATTGGTCACATGGGGGAAATCTGGCATTCAATTTAAATAATTTGAAAATTGCGGGTTTTTTTTCATGTATATTTTTTAAATTTTGTATACCTAAGTTGCAAAGCCCACTTCGAAGACAAGAGCTTGCCATTTTGTCCCAGTAACTCAGCGGTAGAGCATCTGCTGGCCAGTTCGGAGATCCAGGGTTCGATTCCCGGTTGGGCAGCAAGGCTCTTTACAAGGTATTTAAAAAAATTCTGAAGTTAGATGAAGTTGTCTACTTTTTGGGTTTTAAACTCATTTAAAACCTCGAGCAACACTGGGTACATTTACTAGTTGTATATATTATCGTGATACTTGCTTGTGGTTATAATCCCTATATTTATGTCTCTTATGCTTTCACCATTGTTCTTATTGATTCATTACTCTTATTGAGTTACTATTTTCGATTTTTTGCTACCATTCTTCTCTCGCAATAGTTTTCTATACCCCCCCCCCTCCTCCTTTTAAATATTTACAACAGTATAATATGAATAACATCTATGCTTGTGGTTCTTGTAGCGGAAAACGGAGTGTTGCGAAAAATGGAAACACTTTAGACGCTTACACATTCGAACCTAAAAAATAAAA